>JAUELO010000244.1:1528431-1542787 GCA_032357855.1 Amphibolips quercusostensackenii | reverse complement strand
AATCAAATTACAAAAACGCTCAGGAATCAAGAATAGATTTTCAACTACATCGTTAAAATTTTTCAAATAGAGACACTGAGCTATTTTTATTTTAATATTGCTAGAAAAATCTTTTGAAATTAGCAATTTTTTGAAATTTGCGATTTTTTTATTATTGCTTTTTCTACTTGCAATGTGTAATAATCTGGATAAATTGGTTTGGAATAGACCACAAACAATTTTAAATTTGAATTTTTTAATTTTTATTTTATTATTCTCAGAGTTGCCACAGACTACTTTGCTTTAAAAAAAACTATTAAACTGAAAAAGTGACCAAAAGTGATTAATTTTCAGCCAAAATTACGAATTTAGGATAAATTAATAAAAATTCAAAACACTTCAATTTAAATTCAAAGTAATTGAAAAAAAATTTTTAATGATATTGATCCCAGTAAAATTTGAATAAACTATGAAGAATTTAAGGTAAATGAGTAGAATTCGATAAAATTCATAAAAATCCAAGGTGAATAAAAAAAAGGAAAATAATTGAAATTAGTTGGTTTGAAATGAGTTTAGAAAAGTCCAAGGAAATTGTTTGAAAAGGCTTCAGTATGAATTATGTAAAAACGAAAAAAAATCAATTGAATTAAGTGAAATTGAGTGAATTAGGAAAAATTTAAGAAGATTAAAAAATTCGAAAGAAATTAAAAATAAATAAATAAATTAAGATCTATTTAAATATTATGAAATTCCGTGAAATTTTATGAAATCTGATTTTTTCTGAAAACTTGAAATATTCATTTAAATATATTGAGAGCTTTTAAATTCATTCAAAATTATAAAAATCCTTAAAAATCCTATTGAATGTTTTTAATATTCTACAAATGACTTGGAATCTTTTAAAATATTTTAAAAACTTTATTTCCCTCGAAATTCCTTTAAATAATCAAAATTGATTAAAAATTTCTTGCAATCTTTTAAAATTTTCAGAAATATCTTTAATCCTCAGTATTGCTTAGGATTATTGAAATATATTAAATACTTCCAAAGATATTTCAAATTCTTATAAATTTTTCTAAATCCCATGAATTTTTCTTTAATATCGAAAATACCTTCGAATTTTTAAAATACACTAGAACTTTTTTAATTCCTTGCAATTTCTTTAAATAATTAAAATCAATTTAAATTTCCTTGGAATATTTTCAAATGTCCTAAAATCCTTAAAATTTCTTAAAATTTCTTCAAACTATTGAAATCAATTGAAAATTTCTTAAAATTTTGAAAAATACACTAAAACCTTAAAAATTCTTTAAAACTTCTTCAAGTTACTGATATTAATTGAAAATTTCTTGAATTAGTTTAAAATATCCTAAAATCCTAAAAAATTCTTTAAATTCCTTCAAACTATTGAAATTAATTGATATTTTTCTTTGAATTCTTAAAAATACTTTAAAACCCTTAGAATTCTTTAAAATACCTTGAAGTTATTAAAATCAATAAAAAATTACTTGGAATATTTTTTTAAAATATGCTAAAATCCTAAAAATTCCTAAAATTCCTTCATATTATTGAAATTAATTGAAAAATCCCTAAAATATTTCTAAATAACCTAAAATCTTTAAGATTCTTTGAAATTCCTTCAAATTATTCAAATTAATTGATATTTTTTTTGGAATTTTAAAAAATACCCTTAAACGCTAAGAATTTTTTAAAATCCTTTTAAGTTATTAAAATCAATAAAAAATTCCTTAGATTATTTTGAAATATCCTAAAATTCCTAAAATTCCTGAAATTTCTTTAAATTATTGAAATCAATAAATATTTTTTAACTACATTCAAATACCCTAAAATCCTTCAAATTTCTTGAAATACCTTTAAACTATTGCAATTCACTGAAAATTTTTTGGAATTTTTGAAAATATCCTCAAATCTTTTGAATCCTAATCAAATACTGAAAATTATTTGAGATATATATAAAAAAAATTTCCTTAAATATTTGTTTTTAAATCATTGGAATTTTTGGAAGATAATGAAATTCCTTGGAATTTGCAAAATACCCTGAAACCTTACAAATTCCTTGAAAATTCTTCAAACTACTGAAATCAATTAAAAATTCCTTAGAATATTTTAAATACCTTTAAAAACTGAAATAATGAAAAATTCCTGGGAATGTTTTAAAGCATCCTAAAATCTTCTAAATCTCTTTGGAACACTTAAAATTTTTGATATACTCAAAATGATTTAAAATGTATAAATAATTTCCTAAGATATATTTTTTTTTAATCCCTTGGGCTCTTCGGAAGAAGATGAAAATTCCTGGGAATTTCCCAAATACCTGAAACCCTTAAAATTCCTTGAAATTCCTTCAAATTATTATAATTCAATAGAAATTCCTTGGAATCTTTTAATCCCTTCAAAAACTAAGATTAACTAAAAATTCCTTAGAATGTTTTAAAATATCATAAAATCTTTTAAATCCCTTTGGAACACTTAAAATTATTGAAATATATTGAAAATTTCCTAAGACTTTTTTAATTCTTTGAAATCTTCAAAAATCCCTTGGAATTTTTTGAAGCTATTAAAAATTGCTTGGATATTTGTAAAAAAAACCTCAAATCTTTAAGATTCCTTAAAATTTCTCAAAATTGGTGAAATCAATTCGAAATTCGTTGAAATATTTTTTAATGTCCTAAAATCCTTAAACTTTCTTAAAATTTCTTTAAACTTTCAAAATAAATTGACATTTTTCTTGGAATATTTTTAAATACCCTAAAATTCTTTCAATTCCTTAAAATTTTTTCGAACTATTCAAATCAATTAAAAATTCCTTGGATATTTCAAAAATACCTTTAAATCTTTCAAATTCATTGAAAATTTTTTAAATTGTTAAAATCAATTAAAATTCCCTGAAATATTTTTAAATATCCTAAAATCCTTAAAATTCTTTAAAATTCCTTCAAACTATTAAAATCAATTGATATTTTTCTTGGAATTTTCAAAAATACCCTAAAACCCTTAGAATTCTTCGAAATCCCTTCGAGTTATTAAAATCAATAAAAATTTCTTTGGATTATTTTTAAATATCCTAAAATGCTGAATATTCCTGAAATTTTTTCAAATTATTGAAATTAACTGAACCTTTTTTTAGAATTTTTAGAAGTATCCTCAAATCTTTTAAATCCTTTTCAAATACTTATAATTTTTTGAAATATATTAAAAATTTCCTAAGATATTTGTTTTTAAATCCCTTGGAATTTTTGAAAGATAATGAAAATTCGTCAGAACTTTCACAATACCCTGAAACTTTTAAAATTCCTTGACATTTCTTCAAATTATTAAAATCTATTGAAAATTCCTTGAAATGTTTTTAATCTCTTCAAACACTGAAATAAACTAGAGATCCCTTAATATTTTTGAAGCGATTAAAAATTTCTTAAATATTTTAGAAATACCCTAAAATCTTTAAACTTCCTTTTAATCCCTTGAAGTTCTTGATATTAGATGAGAATTTTTTGGAATATTTTTAAATAACCTAAAATCCTTTAAATTCGTTAAAATCCTTTCAAACTATTAAAATAAATTGAAAATCCTTTGTAATTTTATAAAGGCCTTAAAATTCTTGAAATTCTTGAAATTCTTGAAATTCTTTTAAAACAATTTAGAATATTAAAATTTGCTAACAAATGCCTAAAATATGTCAAATTCTTTAAAAACCTTAAAAATACCTTGGAATTCTATAATGCTTTTGAAAATTCATTAAAAATTTAAAAAATACCCTAAAATCTTTAAAATTCTTTAAAATCTCTTCAAAATATCAAAATCAATCAAGCGTTTCTTGGAATTTTGAGAATAAACATAAAATTTTGTAATTCCTTTTGGAACACTTAAGATAACTGAAATCTATTAAATGCTTACTAAGATATTTCAAATTTTTAGAAATCTTTTGAAATCCCTTAAAATTTTTTCAAACCCTTGAAAATACCTTGGAATTTTTAAAAATGCCCTAAAACGTTTAAAATTCCTCGAAATTCCTTCAAATTATTGAAATTAATTGAAAATTTCTTTAGAATATTTTTAAATATTCTAAAATCCTTCAAATTTCTGGAAATCTCTCGAAAGTAATGAAATCAATTCAAAATTATTTATTTTTTCAAAAATACCCTAAAATTTTTTATATCCTTTTAAAACGCCTAAAATGATAGAAATCTACGAAAAAATCTCCTAAGATATATTTCAAATTTTGCAAAATCTTTTAAAAATCCACTGAAATTTTTCAAGATATTAAAAATTCCTTCGAATTTTTTAAAATACCATGTAAACACCCTAAATGTAATTTTCAAATGCACAGTTGCATTTTTTACAAAAAAATTGAAATTTCTTCAAAAAGAGATGAATTTTATGGCCAAAAGGTTCGAATTTTTAACAGAAAAATTATTATTCTTAAGGAGAATAATTATTTATAATTATTAATTATTTGCAACAGAATAATTAAATATTAAATTAGGTAATACCATTTTTAACTTCATTTTTTATTTCATTTTTTTTACAACAAAATTTGAAATTACTTGTTGCGTTGAAAAATGATCAATAACAAATTTGTAGCTCTTTTTTGGTAAGCAACTTTTGTCTAGTTATTTTTTTTCGTAGCTTATTTTGTTTATCCAAACATTTTTTTTAATGTTGTTTTTCACGAATAAAACAAAAACTATGCATTCTATCAAAAACTGATTGATAACAAACTTTTTACACTTTTTTGTCTAACCAACTTTTTTTCGTCTCTGGTGTCGTTTTTCAAAAAATTAATTTTTTTTATTTTTAATATAATTTTTTACAATTAAAACCAAAACTACGCGTTCCATAAAAAAAACGATTAAAAATAAATTTTTATCTTTTTTTGGGTAAACGATTTCTTCCCATTTTTTTTTCTCGTAGCTTGTGTCGTTTGTCTACAAATTTAATTTCTCTTATTTTAAACGCTGTTTTTTACGAATAAAAAAAATTACGCATTTTAGCAAGAAATGATCAATAACAAACTCTTAACCCTTTTTTGTGTGAACAACTTTTTTTATTATTTTTTTCTTCGTTCCTTGTGTCGTTTTTCCAAAAATTTAATTTTCATATTTGTATTTTTATTTTTTACGATTAAAAGCAAATCTGCTTGTCCTATCTGAAAATTATTGAGAAAAAATTTGTAGATCCTTTTTAAGTGGACAACTTTTGTCTTTTAATTTTTTTCAATATTCGATTCAAAGTATTCAATATTCTATTTTTTTAATTAATTTTTACTATTTAAACGAAAATCACACCAAAAAAAAGATGTTAAGGACAAATTTTTTTACGATTTAAACGAAAATCACACATCCTCAAAGAAAGATATTGATGACAAGCTTGTAGCTCTTTTTTGGATAAGCAGCTTTGATCAATTCATTTTTTTAAATGCCTGTGTCGTTTACTCAAAAATGTAATTCTCAAATTTTAAATTTAATTTTTAGGAATGAAACAAAAAATACGTATTTCATTAACAAGTTAATAACAAATTCGCAGCTTTTTTGGTAAACAATTTTGTCTCATTTTTTTCGTAGCTTGTGTCGTTTGTCTGAAAAAATTTATTTTTTTTATATTTTTATTCTTGTCTTTTTGCGAATACAGCAAAAATGACGCATCCTATCAAAAAATGTTAAATAACAAACTTGTAACCCTTTTTTATGCGAGCAAATTTTTTTTATTATTTTTTTTTCGTTTCTTCTGTCCTTTTTCCAAAAATATTATTTTTTTATTTTTTTTCCTTATTTTTCTACGAATAAAAGAATATCTACTCGTCATATCTGAAAATTATTAATAAAAAATTTGTAGCTTTTTTTTAAGTGAACATCTTTTGTCTGTTTATTTTTTTTCTTACGTTGTGTAGTTTTTCTAAAAATTAAATTTTTTTATTTTTAATATTATTTTTTACGATTAAAACAAAAACTACTTATTCTTTAAAAAACTTATTTATCTCAAATTTGTTGTTTGTTTTGATGAGTAGCTTTGGTCTATTAATGTTTTTCATAGACTGTCTTGTTTGTCCAAAAATTTAATTTGTTTACTTCTAATGTTGTTTTTTACACATAAAATAAAAACTACGCATCCTATTAGAAAGCAATTAATAAAAAAATGTATAGCTATTTTTTTATTTTTTTTTTGGGTAAACAACTTTTGTCGAATTTTTTTCGTAGCTTGTGTCGCTTGTTAAAAATTTAATTTCTTCATTTTCAATCTTATTTTTTACGATTAGAAGAGAATCTTCTTGTCCTATTTAAAAATTATAAATAAAAATTTTGTAGAGCCTTTTTCGGTGAACAACTTTTGTCTATCAATTTTCTTTCGTTCCTTGTGTCTTTTTTCAAAAAATTTACTTTTTTTATTTTTAACATCATTTTTTACAATTAAAACGAAAACTCCGTATCCCATAAAAAATTAATAATGACTTTCTCGCTTTTTTTGTTTAAACAGTTTAGGCCTTTAATTTTTTTTCATAGCTTGTGCCGTTAGTCCAAAAATTTAATTTTTTAATTTTTAATTATAATTTCTACAATTAAAACCAAAAATACACATGACATCAAAAAATTAATTATAAAAAATTTGTAGCTTTTTATTGGTAAATAATTTTGTCAAATTATTTGTCTTCGTGGCTCGCGCCCTTTGTCAAAACTTTTATTTTTTATTTTTAATGCTTTTTTCACGAATAAAACAAAAACTATACATCTTATCAAAAAACGATTAATAACAAATTTGTAGCTCTATTTTCGATGTATAACTTTTGTCAGATTATTTTTATCGTAGCTATGTTGTTTGTCCAAAAATTTAATTTTTCAATTTTTAAACTTTTTTTTTACGAATGAAACAAAAACTGCATTTTCTCTAAAAAAGTGATTCATAACAAATTTGAAGATCCTTTTTAGGTGTAAAATTTTTTTTCAATTCTTTTTTTTCGAATTTTGTATAGTTTGACCGCATAATAAAATTTTTAAGTTCTTATTATTTCTTGTGCGATCAAAAGTTGAATTTTATTAAAAAATGGAAAATTCAAATTTTGATCGCACAAAAAATAATGAAAACTCAAAAATTTCAAAAATTTTCAAAATTTTAAAAATTTTCAAAAAGCAACGGTTTTCTTTCCAGGACTTTTGTGTCATGTCGGGCGTTGTTTGGCTAAAAATTAAAATTTTTTTTTTGTTTAGATTTAGAAAATGCTGTAACAATGATAATTTTCTTTTCATCAAAAAAGTCGTGATAATAAATTTTTCAAGTTTCCAATTACTACGAATAGCTGCACATAAAATTTTTTAATTAAAAAAAAATGGTTTTAAAAATGTTAAAAATTCTCTTTTTGAAATTTTATCTATAATAACTGGTTAGCGAACTCGATATTTCTTTCTGATCTCTAAAACTACGTTTGAAATTAGTGTTTTTATTAAAAATTCAAACATGTAGTAAAAATTCAATTCACTTTGTAGGCAATTCAATAATTTTTGCTAAAAACTAATTTCTTTTTAATTCAACTACTTTGGTTAAAAATCCATTTCTTTGGTTTTAAATTTAACTTTATTGTTAAAAATTCTTTTTTTTTTGTTTGAAATTAATTTTTTTGACTGAAAATTTAATTATTTCATTTTTAGTTAAAAATTTACATTCTTTAGTTAAAACTTCTACTACTCAGTTGAATGTTAAGCTACTTCATTTACATTAAATTTTCTGATTGAAGATTCCTGATCTGTGTTGAAAATTCATCTTCTCGGTTGAAAATTGAAATATTTTGTTGAAGATTCGTTTTCTTGCTTAAACATTGATTTTTTGGTAAAATATCTTTTCCTTGTAAAATTAACTTTTGTACTGAAAATTTAACTATTCTATTTTTTATTGTAAATTAGTTAAAAATCGTTTTTTTGTTTGTTAAAAATTGATTGGTTTAAACTGAAAATTTGTTTTTTTTTTCGGAAAAACTTGATTAAATTTTTTTTTAATAATGCTTCTTTTTGGTTGAGGATTCAATTACTTTCTGAAAAATTTGTCATTTTTTCCTTGAATTCCAATGTTTTTTATTTAAAATAAAAGTCAGTTTTTATTAAGTTTGCTTTAAATCATCGATTTGAAAATTTACAATTTTTAGTTGAAAATAAGAATGCAAAAATAAAAATCTTTCTTCAAATATTAATTTGTCCACAGACATTTTTTTGACCTGCTGTGATAGCGTTTCCTAAATTCTTTTTTTCTGATTACTTTTGGAACAATCAACTACATTTTACAAAAATTAAAAAATAAATAGCTTAATTTGTTTAAAAATTTGCAAGTTCTTACAATTTAAATTCAAATATTATCTCTAAAGGCCTCCAATTAGGCGAAATTCAAACATCGATTCAAGCGAAAGCAAAATATACTTCAGGTTATAAACATAAATGAAATCTGTACTTCTTTAAACAAAAAATTACATTTTTGTTAATATTTTTTTTTCAATCTTTTCGTTTAGTGCTTAATAATATATTATTGCCGTTTTTTGACTGTAATTTAGTGATTGTGAATTCTCTTTTGTTAAAGCTCATTGGGCATTAACGAACACTTATTTAGATATTGCGAAATAAAGTATAAATTTCATTTATCATGATTAATTTTAAAACAATCAACTACATTCAACAAAAATTTGAAAATAAATGACTCAATTTGTTTAAAAATTTGCAAGATCTTACCATTTAAATTTAAATTTTATATTTAAAGGCCTCCAATTAGGCGAAATTCAAATATTGATTCAAGCGAAAGAAAAATATACTCCAGGTTAATATTTTTTTTTATTTTTCCGTTTCGTGCTCAATAATATATTTATCTCGCTCCTTGACTGTAATTTGGTGATTGTGAATCCTCATTTGTTTAAGCTTATTGGGCTTCAACGAACACTAATTTATATATTGCAAAATAAAGTATAAATTTTATTTAACATGAATAATTTTGAAACCATTAACTACATTTTACAAAAATTTGAAAATAAATGACTTAATTTGTTTAAAAATTTGGAAGATCTTACAATTTAAATTTAAATTTTATATTTAAAGGCTTCCAATTAGGCGAAATTCAAATATCGATTCAAGCGAAAGCAAAATATACTCCAGGTTATAAGCATGAATAAAATCGGTACTCTTCTAAAAAAAATTGTATTTTTGTTAATAATTTTTTTTTAATTTTTCCGTTTTGTGCTGAATAATATATTATTCTTGTTTTTTGACTGTAATTTGGTGATTGTGAATTCTCTTTTGTTAAAGCTCATTGGGCATTAACGAACACTAATTTAGATATTACAAAATAGAGTATAAATTTCATTTATCATGAATCATTTTTAAACAATCAACTACATTCTACGAAAAAAAGTAGTAATAACACAGTTTGTTTAAAAAATTACAATTTCTTAAAAACTTATTCTTGAAGGGCTCCAATTAGACGAAATTCGAGCTATTTATAATGCAGCTTATAAATAAATCTAATACACTTTTACGAGGCGGCACTGAGATGAAAAAAAAAGAAAAAATTGAGCAAAGACTCTGACATGGATCCAAGCCAAAGCAAAATATACTCTTGGTTATAAATATAAATATATTACATTCACCCCAGACCAAGTCGTTTGCGAGAAAAGTACATTTCCTTGAATTCTGATAACGACTACGAGGAAAAATGTTTAGGCATATTTCTTGCGTTCAATCGACTGTGTCGAGCTGCCGCAACAAAATCGCGGTCGCGAAATCAAAAAGGGAACGAAATCTATTTCTTCAATCGGTTAATTGTTTGGAACTTTTCAATATTTCTGCTGATTTAGAGAATTTCCGTCAATTTGATCCAATTTTAAAAGCGGTGGAAATCAAATTTAATCTCTGAATACTCAATGATTGGGTTATTTAAAATTGAGGGTCCGGATCGAGTAACCGGTCGTAATTATGGTAATTGCTTTCTTTGATGACTTTTCCTAATTTTGTGGTAAATGGTTTAAAATTTTTTGAAAATCTTCTTTCTAGTCTTGAAGTGAAATATTAGGCGAAAAAGTTCTAAAAACATTTGTATTTTGTCAAAAAATACAAAAATAATTTTTAAAAACGTTTTTTTTCCATAAATGATTTTTTCATTTTCTTTGATTATTTATATTCAAATAATAGCATTTCAAGCTTGAAATGTTTTTAATATAGAATATTTCATAAGCGGATTAAAACAGGTTTATGTTAAAATTTACAAAATTTAAATTTATTTATTTAATTTTCAACAAAATAATTAAATTTTTCACAAAATAGTTACATTTTTTACAAAATTGGTAAATTTTTAACCAAATATTAAAATTTTAAAGACAGAAGAATGCATTTTTTATAAAGCAGTTAAATTTTCAATAAAAAGAATAATTCTTAAACAAAGAATGAAATGGTTTATATTTTAACCAAAAAAGATAAAATTCTATTAAAAGAGATAAATTTAAAAAATAAAGAAAAAATTTGCAACAAAATACATAAATTTAAAAAAAAATAGTTAAATTTTCAACTAAAAAATATAATTTTTTAACAAAAAATAACATAATTAAATATTCCATAAAAAATAACATAATTAAATATTCCATAAAAAAATTAATTTCCAACAAAAGAAACGAATTTTTTGACCAAGAGTTAAATTTTCAAAATTACACTCAAATTTTTATCAAAATAGTTAAATTTTAAACTTACAAGGGTTAATTTTCAATTAAATATCAAAAAGTTTAATTTTCAGTGAAAAAATTAATTTCTAACAAAAAAACACAAATTTCAACCCAAAGTTACAGTTTAAAAAAATTATTATATTTTTAACAAAACAGTTGAATTTTTAACTAAAAAAGATCAATTTTAACTTAAAAGAAAAAATTTCAACAAAATACATGAATTTTCAAATAAATAGTTGAATTTTCAACTAAAAAATATAATTTTTTAACAAAAAATAACAAAATTAAATTTTTTATAATAAAATTAATTTCCAACAAAAAAAAATTATTTTTATTTTATGAGTTAAGTTTTTAAAATAATACTCAAATTTTCAACTTACAAAGGTTAATTTTCAATAAAAAATCAACAAGTTTAATTTTTTGAGTAACAAAATTAATTTCTAATAAAAAAAACACAAATTTCAACCCAAGAGTTGAAGTTTCAAAAAATAATTATATTTTCAACAAAGCAGTTGAATTTCCAACTAAAAAAGATCAATTTTTAACTTAGAATCGTAAAATTCAATTTTGAGTGAAAAAACTTATTTTCAGCAAAAAAAAAACACGATTTTTCAACAGACCAAGTTAAAGAAAATTTTAAACCTAAAAGATTATTTTTCTACCAAAAAACTAATTTTAAAAAAAAAAAAAAAAATTTTCATCCAAAAATCGAAAAGTTGAATTTTCAGTGAAAAAATTAATTTTGAATGATAAAAAAAAGTAATTTTTTACCATATAGTAAAATTTTTAAGCCAAAAAGATCAAGTTTTTCAAGGCAGTTAAATTTTTAAACCAATAGTTGTATTTTTGAAAAAAATTTTAATTTCGAAAAAAATAGTAGAATTTTCAACAAAATTAAGAAACCCAAAAAGACAAATTTTGAACAAAGGAAAAAAGTTGATCTAAATTGATAAACTTTTAAGACAAAAAAAACCAATTTTTTTGATAGAAGATAAATTTTTAACAAAAAATCAAAAAGCTTAATTTTTAATAAAAAAATTAATTTGAAATAAAAAAAAATTTGAAGGAGATAATTAATTTTTTTTAATAATTAATTTTTCAACAAAATAGTTGAATTTTCAATCAAATAGTAAAATTTCCAAGCAAAAAAGACGAATTTCATAAAAGGTAGTTAAATTTTCAGCAAAAAGATTATTTCACAAGGAAAAATGTACTAATTTATATTTCAGCCAAAAAAGCAAATTTTGAGCAAAGAGGTAAAATTTTTAACCGAATAGTTGAAGTTTAAAAAAATAATTGAATTTTTTAATAAAATAATTGAATTTTCAACCTAAAAAGATAAATTCTCAACAAAAAATGTAATTGTTGATATTTTATTCAAAAAATATAAAATTTCTACCAAAAACAGATGAATTTTACAACCAAAAAAAAGAATTTTCGACAAAACAGTTACATTTTTAATCAAAAAGTTGACTTTTCAACTAAAATGAAAAAAAAAGAAACTGAAAAATGAGTTTTTAACAAATAAAGTTTTTTCAGTTAAGCAAGAAAAAACAGTTTATCTAAATTGTTCAATGTTCAAGACAAAAGATAAATTCTCTGTAAAACAATTGAATTGCTAATTCGAAAATAGGAACTTTTACAAAAAAGTTGATTTTTAAACAAAAATGGAAAAGTTACATTCAAGATGAAAAATATTTTAAAAAAAGATATTAAAAAAATCTTTAAATTTGACGTGAAATTAATTAATTGGAACAGCTTTTATTGAGGTAGTTAAATTTTTGATTCAAAAAGAGCCATTTATAACAAAATAGTTCAACTTCCGACTTTTTATTTGTTTAAACAGTTATTATGGGCCTAAACAATTTTTTTAGTAAATTGTATAAAAAAATTTGCAATTGTTTAAACAATTTCTATTTGGTAAATTATTTCTTAATCAAATTGTGAAAACTTATTATTTTCCTAAATAAATGACGCAGTCAATAAATTGTAAGAAAGATATTTTCTGTGAAGGACATTTTGCAATTCTTTAAACAGTTAATATCTTTTGCTTTTTTTATATGAAATTCGTAAAAGATGATTGTTTAAAAAATGAGCGTATAAGTTTTAAGATAAGAAAATCCTTAATATTAAGGGACATAGTCCAAAAGATATTTAAAAAATTTTGAATTTTAAAATTTTTTCATAGTGAAAACTATTGCCTAAACAAATAATAATTATTTAAATTATTAAAAATTAGATAAAAAATACTATGGAAATTCTCAATTATCAAATAAAAATAATTGATATTCAAACATTCTGCTATATTCTGTATTTTGCAGTACAAACGACAACATGTACGTTCTTCAAATTGTGTAGCTTTTAGTATTAAAAAAAATTTTGCACAAAAAATTCACCATAACTTGTAAGCCTATATAAAATTTATAATTGTATTCAAATTAAAAAAAAACGCACAGAAAGCATTCAAAAAAAAATTTTTATCATTTTTCGGATAAGAAACCAAAACTTTTTTTATGTTCAGAACAAATGATTAAATTAATTTCAGCAGTTTCTTCAGCACTTATATTTGGCTCTGATACACAATGCGCAATATAACCCAAAAATATCGAAATAATACCTTATACACACATATTTAAATTACACATAAATAGCATTTCGTAAAATAACACTTTCATAAGAAATTTTCAAAACAAAATGATCCTATACATTGCAGCTTCACTATTTCATCAAAATTTACCAATAACCGGAAGGAATAAGAAAATAACAATAGATCATTTATTGTAATGGGTTATTATAAAATTTAGTATGATCCATTGTGAAAGGTTTCGATATTGACTCATCCAATTTTTCCACTCTCATATAATCATAACGGTGACACGGTTCCCGAAATCGCTATCCGGTTCTTTGTTGTGTGCTTTATGGAAACCATAGATCAAGCATGGAAAAAATGAAATTATGCCTGGATGATGGAGAGCAGTGGGTAATAATGTGCCCTCGATATCCTTCATGACCATGTCTAATGTCCATGTCCGTACGACGCAATATTCTGAAAAAGCTACAACGACCGGACTTGCTCTAGCACCCCTGTGGTGTAAACGCACCAAAGGGTGGCTGCGTTCAAAGAAATGGGACATCTCCGGTGCGGTCAAAAGAAAATGTACGACTCTCAATGTACCATGATTATAACAATGAGAATCAAGGGGGAAAAATAATCTTGAATTCACAAACCTACACGGAAAAAAATAGTTGGCAGTAGCTACAAAGAATTCTTGGTTGGTTTAGTATTTGCTTTCGCAACAAAGAAAATTAGTAACTGTTACGAAGATTACCAAGACAGTTGGTAAGGTTTAGTAAGAATGGCCGCTAGTGGAGTCGAGTATTAGTGCGCGGCGGATCAGGTGCAATGGTCAGTGTTAGCGAGATTTTGATTTATTGGGGTTTCTCCCAATATGATGACAAATTTGAAGGTGTGTATTAGTTAGGACCTTATTCTCTTTTTTTAATACAGCTCACCTTGTAGTACTTCCTCGAGCTCGACAATTTCGCTCTCATGTATATAAAGTTGCATCATTACCTTAATATCAAAACCACTAACAAAGAATACCAAGACGGTCTTGGTAACTGCAAAAAATAGCAATCTCTACAAACTTGCGATTTGTTACTGCAACAAAGAATGCTCTT
>JAUELO010000244.1:1452960-1468831 GCA_032357855.1 Amphibolips quercusostensackenii | reverse complement strand
TATATGTATATATACAATTCAAATTCAATCCATGTGTAATCTAATATTTTCAATGGAATTAATTCGCCAATGATAAATTAAAGAGTTCATCGAAACATTTCAAGACTTTTCACTTTAAATATATTTGTTAACATTATATATTTTTTTCATTTGAAATTTTATTTATTTTACACATTTAACTTATTAGTACACTATTATAAAAATTCCTGAAAAAATTGAAACTTATGTAAATATAATTTTGAAAATTAAATTTAGATAATCATTACTCAATACCGCAAACATTAAAAAAAAAAATATAATTGTTATAAGAAGCACTATACTATAATTTTTATTAAAACATTTAAATAATTTTTAGGTAATATTCTTCTTTAAATTCAAACTTTTATTTGTAAAAATTTTATTTACTTAATAACTTTAAAGAACAGTGTTAGAAAATATAAGTTCAAGAAGAATTATTTAATAATTAAGTAATCAGTTCACAACATGAAAAGCATTAAACATTATTTCTATTAAAACATTTGAATAACTTCTAATTTAAATTTTATTTTAAATTTCAAACTGTATTTAAGAAGATTTAAATTATTGATAAACTTTTATACTAATTCCAGAAAGAATAGAAAAATATGTACACATAGTTTGAAAATTAAATTCATGTAGTCATTTTCCAACATCACAAGCTTTGAGAAAAATCACACAATCAGAATAAAAGTATTTTATATAATAATAAACTTCCATTATACAAAATTCAATGCTTATATTTAATTACACAATTTTTAACTGAATAATCAATTATTGTTCTATAGTGAAACCAATTAAAATGAAAGCTTTATATAATTTAATTTCGTGAAAACAATTAATGAGCTAATAATTAATTAATCAGTTAATGAAGTAGAAAGCTTTAAACAGTCATTTTTATCAAAACATTCAAATAATTTTTTTTAATATATTTTTTTTTAAATTTGAACTTTCATTTTTAAAAATTTGATTTATTATTAACCTTTCAATCTTATTTCGGAAAATGTAAATATTATTAAAATTATTCAATAATTAATTGGTCATTTCACAACATGAGAAGCATTAAACATTATTTTTATTGAGAGATTCTAATGTTTACAATTTAAAAAAATGTTAAATTCCATTTCTGTAAATTTAATTTAATCAAAACTTTTGAAACTGATTTAATAATATAAAAACATATGTACATATATATTAATTAATTATTTCACAACATAAATAGCAATTACCTAAAACATTTGAATAATTTTCACCCCATTAGTTTTTTAAATTCCAGATATATATGTTATATTAATGTTAATATATTAATTTTAATAATGTCTAGTATCAGTTTTGTAGTTAGGAGTTTACCCTTCTTGTTTTAAAAATTCATTATAAGACTGATAATTTAATTTTTTGCTGTAAAAAATGTTACAATTTTGTTGAAAATTGATCTTTCTTTGGTTAAAAATACAATTACTTGGTTGGGAGTTTAACTACTTTGTTAAAACACATTTTCTTCATGAATAATTATAATTTTAGTTAAAAATCTATCTCTGTGGTTAAGCATTTAATTATTTGTTTGAAAATTATTTTTTGTCCGCTTAATATTAGCTCTTTTAAATTAATTTGTCTTTTTTGTATAAAGTTAATCTTTGATGAAAATTTAACTACATGGTTGAAAGTTTAACTTCTCTGTTAAAAAGTAATCTTCTTCAGTCGACAATTTAATTATTTTTTTGAAAATTTATCATTCTAAATTAAAAATTCCTGTCTTTGGTTGAAGACCTATTATTTTTGTTGAAAATTAATCTCTTTGGTAAAGAATTTAAATAATTTATCAAAAATTCAACAGCTTCTTTAAAATTCGAACAAATTGGTAAAAAATTGATGTTTTTGGTTGAAGATTTATCAGTTTTGTTAAAAATTGATCTCTTTAGTTGAAACTTGGATTATTTCATTAAAAATTCAACTATTTGGTTAAAAGTTGAACTTCTGTATTAAAAATTCATCTTTTTCAGTTGTAAATTAAATTATTTCTTTGAAAATTTATCTTTCTCACTTAAAAATTAAATTATTTGGTTAAAATTGAATCTTCTCAGGTGAAAATTCGTCTTTTTGATAAAAATTAAACTGCTTGGTTAAAATTTGAACAAATATGTTAAAAATTCTTGTTTTTGGTTGAAGATTAATCATTTTGGTTGAAAATTGATCTCTCTGGGTAAAAATTTAGATATGTTATTGAAAATTAAACTACTTGATTAAAAGTTGAACTTTTCTGTTAAAAAGTCATCTTATTCGAATGAAAATTCAACTACATACTTCTTTGAAAATTTATCTTTCTTTAGTATAAATTTTAATATTTTATTGATAAATCAACTGCTTGGTTGAAAATAAAACTTCTCTGTTAAAAAGTTCTTTTTTCTATTTATAAATTTAACTAGTTCTTCAGAAATTTATTTCTCCGAGTTGAAAGTTTAACTATTTGTTTGAAAAATAATATTCTTAGGTAAAAATTCATCCTTCTAGTTGAAAGTAAACTGCTTGACTAGAATTTAAAAAAAATTGTAAAAAGCTCATGTTTTTGGTTAAAATTTTATTACCTTCGTAATTTTTATTCTCTTCGGATAAAAATTTAAATGGTTTGGTAAATATACAACTAGTTGGTTAAAAATTGATTTTTTCTGTTCAAAAGATAAACTTTTTATTCAAAAATTGAACTATTTAAAAAAAATTATCTCTTTTAATTGAAGATTAAAATATGTGATTAAAAATAAATTTTCCTATGTGAAAATTTATTCTCTTAATTATAAATTAAAATATTTAGTTGAAATTCAAACAAATTTTTTGTAAAATAGTTTTCATCTGTTTAAAAGTTTTCTTTTTTAGTTGGAAATGCAACTATTTTTAAAAAAATGTATATATCTTAGTTGAAAATTCCACTACTTGGTTAAAAGTTAAATTTATTTGTTGAAAATTAATCTTTTATAGATGAAAGTTAAATTTTTTTAAAATTTATCTTTTATAGTTAAAATTTAAATATTTGATACAAATTAATCTTCTCAGGTGAAAATTTATCCTCTCACTTGATAATGGAACTGCTCAGTTAAAATTTGAATCAGTTTGTTAAGAATCCATGTTTTTGTTGAAAATTTATAATTTTTGTTGAAAATTGATCTTTTTGTTAAAAAATTTAAATATATAATTCGAAATTTCATTACTTTGTTGAAAGTTAAACTTCTTTGATGAAAAGTCTTTTTTCCAGTAGAAAATTCAACTATTTCTTTAAAAATTTATCTTTTTTAGATGAAAATGAAACTACTTAGTTAAAAATTAATTAAATTTGCTAGAAATTTATGTTTTTGGCTTGAGATTAATCATTTTTGTTGAAAAGCGATCTCTTGGATTGAAAATCTTTATATTTGTTTAAAAATGCAATTACTTGAATCAAAGTTGAACTTCTCTGTTGAAAAGACATCATTTTCAGTTAGAAATTTAACTATTTAAAAAAAATTAATCTTTTTCAGTTGAAAATTGAACTATTTGGTTGAAAAAAAATCTTCTTAAGTGGAAATTTATCCTTTCAGTTGGAAACAAACTGCTTGACTGAAATTTATAAAAATTTGTTTAAAACTCATGTTTTTGGTTAAAGATTAATCATTTTTGTTAAATTAATCTCTTCGGATAAAAATTGGAATATTTTTTAGAAATTCAACTAGTTGGTGAAAATTTGAACTTCTCTGTTAGAAATATATCTTTTTGAGTTGAAAAATTAACTAATTTTTTTTGTATATTTTCAAGTTGAAAATTCACTTATTTGGTTAAAAATTAATCTTCTTTGGTGAAAAGTCATCCTTCTCATGTGAAAATTCAACTATATTTTTAAAACTTTATTTTTCTTAGTTAAAAATTCAACTATTTGGTTAAAAATTCAGCTCCTTGTTTGAAAGTTAAACTTCTCTGTAGAAAAGTTATCTTTTTCAGTTAAAAATTCAACTATTTCTTTGGAAATTTATCTTTCATAGTCGAAAATGGAACGATCAGAAATGAATCTTCTTAGAAAAAAAATTTATCTCCTTAGTTGAAAATTAATCTCTTTGGTTAAAAATTAAAAAAGTTATTCAAAATTTAATTACTTGGTTAAATGTTGATGTTAAACTAATTCAATAACTGTGTGAAAAATTCCTGTTTTTGGTTAAATCTTGATCATTTTTGTTGCAAATTAATCTCTTTGGCTAAAAATTTAGATATTTTATTGAAAATTCAACTACTTGTTTGAAATTTGAACTTCACTGTTAAAAAGTTATCTTCTCGAGTTGGAAATTGAACAATTTTTTTCGGAAATTCATCTTTTTTGGTTGGAAATTAAACCACCTAGTTGACAATTAAATAAGTTTGTTAGAAATTTATGTTTTTGTTTTAGAATTAGTCATTTTTGTTGAAAATTAAACTGCTTTGTTTATTTTTACACAAATATGTTAAAAATTCATGTTTTTGGTATAGGATTTATACCTTTTGTTTTTATTCAAAAAGTCAACTATATATTTGAAAATTTATCTTTCTTAGCTAAAAATTCAATTATTTGGTTGAAAATTCAATTATTTAGTTGAAAATTCAACTACTTGTTTGAAAGTTAAACTTCTATGTTAAAAAGGCATCTTTTTTTCTTAAAAATGCAACTATTTTTTTTTTAAATTTATTTTTATAAGTTGAAAACTTGAATATTTTATTGAAAATTTAGCTGCTTAGTTAAAAGTTAAACTTTTTTGTTGAAAAGTCATCCTTTTGAGTTGAAAATTCAACTATTTTTTTAAATGTATATTTCTAAGTGAGAAATCCAGCTATTTGGTTGAAAATTAATTTTCTCAGGCAAAAAGGCATCTCATTCTTTTAAAAATTCAACTATATCTTTAGAAATTTATCTTTCTTAGTTAAAAATTCAATTACTTAGTTGAAATTCAACTATTTCTTTGCAAATCTATATTTTTCAGTTAAAAATGCAACGATTAGAAATAAATCTTTTGAGGTGAAAACTTATCCTCTTAGTTGAAAATTAAACTACTTTGTTTATTTTTGAACAAATAATTTAAAAATTTATGATTTTGGTTCAGTATTAATTCCTTTTATTAAATATTGATCTTTTTGGTTAAAAATTGAAGAAGTTCATTTAAAATTTAATTACTAGGTTCAAAGTTGGACTTCTTGTTTAAAAAGTCATTTTTTTTTAATTCAACTATTTCTTTGGAAATTAATTTTTTTTAGTTGAAAATTGAACTATTTGGTTAAAGATTTGCCTTTTTTAGTTTGAAGTTAATGCTTTCAGTTAAGAATTAAGCTGCTTGTTTAAAATTTAATTAACTTTGTTAAAAATTCGTGTTTTTAGTTAGAGATTCATAATTTTTCTTGAGAATTGATTAGTTTGGTTGAAAATTTAAACATTTAATTGAAAATTCCACTACTTGGTTCAAAGTTTAATTTCTCTGTTGAAAAGACATCTTTTTTCATTAAAAATTAAATTATTTCCTTGAAAATTCATCTTCCTTAGTTGCAAATGCAACTATTTGGTTAAAAATTGAATGAATTTGTTAGAAATTTATGTTTTTGATTTAAAATTAATCACTTTTTTTAAAATTGATCTCTTTGGTTAAAAATTCTAAGTAGTTTATTTAAAATTTAATTACTAGGTTCAAAGTTGGACTATTTGTTTAAAAAGTCATCTTTTTCACAAAAATTCAACTATTTCTTTAGAAATTAATCTTTTTCAGTTGAAAATTGAACTATTTGGTTGAAGATTTGCCTTTTTTAGTTGGAAATTAATGCTTTCAGTTAAGAATTAAACTACTTGCTTTATATTTAATTAACTTTGTTAAAAATTCGTGTTTTTGGTTGAAGATTCATAATTTTTCTTGAAAATTGATTAGTTTGGTTAAAAATTTAAATATTCAATTAGAAATTCCATCACTTGGTTCAAAGTTTAATTTCTCTGTTGAAAAGACATCTTTTTTAATTAAAAATTAAATTATTTCCTTGAAAATTCATCTTCCTTAGTTGAAAATGCAACTATTTGGTTAAAAATTGAATGAATTTGTTAGAAATTTCTGCGGAAATTAATCTGTGTTAGTTAAAAATTAATTATTTGGATAAAAATTTGTCTGCTTGATTAAAAGTTTAACTTCTCTGTTGAAAAGTCATTTTTCCAGTTAAAAATTCAATTCTTTTTGAAAACTTATTTTTTTTAGTTAATAATTTAACTTTTTCGTTGGAAAAGAATCTTATTAAGTGATAATTTATCCTTTTAGTTAAAAATAAACTGCTTAACAGAAATTTAAAAAAATTTGTTTGAAACTCTAGTTTTTGCTTAAAGATTTGTCTTTTTTTTTATTAATCTCTTCGGATAAAAATTCAAATAGTTTATTAGAAATTCAACTAGTTGGTTCAATGTTCAACTTCTCTTTTGAAAAGTCATCTTTTCAAGTTGAAAATTCAACTATTTTGTTAAATTGTATCTTTCTTAGTTAAAAAATCAACAAGTATAAATGTATCTTCTCAGGTGAGAATTTATCCCCTTAGATGAAAATTAAACTACTTTGTTTATATTTTAACAAATGTGTCAAAAATTCATGTTTTTGAATAAGGATTTATTCCTTTCGTTTAGAATTGATTTTTTGGTCTAAAAATTAAAATATTTTATTAAAAATTCCATCACTTTGTTAAAAGTTAATCTTCTCTGATGAAAAATCTTTTTTTTCAGTTGAAAATTAAACTACTTGGTTGAAAATTCAATAAATTTTTAAGAAATTTATGTTTATGGTTTAAAATTAATCATTTTTGTTGAAAATTTATCTCTTTGGTTTAAAATTTAGATATTTTATTGAAAATTGAACTACTTCTCAAGAAGTTGAACTCTTCTGTTGAAAACTCATCTTTTTGAGTTGAAAATTGAACCATTTTTTTTAACTGTATATTTCTTAGTTGAATATTTAACTATTGGGTTAAAAATAATCTTCTTAGGCGAAAAGTCATCTTTCTTATTCAAAAATTCAACTATATGTTTGGAAATTTATCTTCCTTAGTTGAAAACTTAATTATTTTATTGAAAATTTAACTGCGTGGTTGAAAGTTGAACTTCTTAGTTAAAAAGTCATCTTATTCAGTTACAAATTAAACCACTGCGTTGAAAATTGAATAAATTTATTAAAAATTTATGTTTTTGGCTTAAGATTAATCATTTTTGTTTAAAATTGATCACTTTGGTTTAAAATACAGATATTTTATTGAAAATTCAACTTCTTGTTTGAATGTTAAAATTCTCTGTTAAAAAGTCATCTTTTTTGCTTAAAAATGCAACTATTTCTTAAAAAATTTATTTTTCTTAGTTGAAAACTTAAATATTTTATGTCAAATTCAGCTGCTTGGTTGAAAGTTGAACTTTTTTGTTAAAAAGTCATCTTTTTAAGATGAAAATTGAAATGTTTAAAAAAATGTATATTTTTTAGTTAAAAATTCAACTATTTGGTTAAAAATTAATCTTCTTAGGCAAAAAGTCATTTTTTTTATTTAAAAATTTAACTATTTCTTTGGAAATTTATCTTTCTAAGTTACAATTTCAACTATTTGTTTGAAGATTCAACTATTTCTTTAGGAATTCATATTTTCTAGTTAAAAATGCAACGATTAAAAGTTAATCTTTTTAGGTAAAAATTTATCCCCTAAGTTGAAAATTAAATTACATTGCTTATTTTAAAATGAATATGTTAAAAATTCATGCTTTTGGCTTAGGATTTATTTCTGTCGTTGAATATTTATCTTTTTCGTTAAAAGATGAAGTAGTTAATTTAAAATTTAATTAATAGGTTTAAAGTTGGACTTCTTGTTTAAGAAGTCATCTTTTTTATTTAAAAATTCAACTTTTTTTTGGAAATTATTCTTTCTCAGTTGAAAATTCAACTATTTGGTTAAAGATTTGCCTTTTTTAGTTGGAAATTAACGCTTTTAGTTAAGAATTGAACTGCTTGTTTAAAATTTAATTAACTTTGTTAAAAATTTGTGTTTTTGGTTGAAAATTCCTGATTTTTCTTGAAAATTGATTTGTTTGGATAAAAATTTAAACATTTAATTGAAAATTTCACTACTTGGTTCAAAGTTTCATTTCTCTGTTAAAAAGACATCTGTTTTAATTAAAAATTAAACTATTTCTCTAAAAATTTATCTTTGTTAGTTAAAAATGCAACTGTTTTGTTAAAAATTGAATAAATTTGTTAGAAATTTATGTTTTTGGCTTGAGATTAATCATTTTTGTTAAAAAGTGATCTCTTTGATTGAAAATCTTTATATTTGTTCAAAAATGCAACTACTTCAATAGAAGATAAACTTTTCTGTAGAAAAGTCATCTTTTTCAGTTGGAAATTCAACTATTCATAAAATTTTATCCTTCTTAGTCGAAAATTCAACTATTCGGTTAAAAATGAATGTTTATGGGTGAAAATTCATATTTTTATTTGAAAATTTGACTGCTTGATTAAAAGTTAAACTTCTTTGTTGAAAAATCATTCTTATCAGTTAAAAATTAAACTATTTCTTTAAAAACTTATCTTCTTTACTTGAAAATTCAACTATTTGGTTGGAAAAGAATCTTTCTGAGTGGAAATTTGCACTTTAGTTAAAAATTAAGCGCTTCATTGAAATTTCGAAAATTTTTAAAAAATTCATGGTTTTGGTTGAAGATTGATCATTTTCATTGAAGCTTGATCTCTTTGGTTCAAATTTAAATATTTCATTGCGAATTCAACTTCTGTGTTGAAAGTTGAATTTATCTGTTGAAAAATCATCTTTTTAAATCTAAAATTCTACTATTTTTTAAAAATTTACCATTTTAGTTAAAAATTAATTCTTCCAGATGAAAATTAATCCTCTTGGTTGAAATTAAAAAAAAATTTGTTAAAAATTTAAGTTTTTGGTTGAAGATTGATAATTTTTGTTGAAAATTAATCTCGTTGGTTAAAAATTTTTATATTTTTTTAAAAATTCAACTACTTGAATAAAAGTTGAACTTCTCTGTAGAAAAGTCATCTTTTTCAGCTGGAAATTACACCATTTAAAAAAAAAATTATTTTTCTCAGTTAAAAATTTAACTATTCGGTTGAGAATGAATGCTCTTAGGTAAAAATTCATACTTTCAGTTAAAAATTCGACTAGTTGGGTTAGAGTTGAACTTCTGTGTTGAAAATTTATCTTTTTCATCTAAAAAATCAACTATTGATTTGGAAATTTATCTTCCTTAGTTAAAAATTTAGCTTCTTTAGTTGGAAATTAATGCTTTAGTTGAAAAGTAAATTACTTGACTGAAATTTAATTCAAATTTGTTAAAAATTCATGTTTTTGGTTAAAGATTTATTATTTTTGTTAAAAATTGATCTCATCGAATAAAAATTCAAAGAGTTTGTTAAAAATTCAATAAGTTAGTTGAACGTTAAGCTTCTCTGTTAAAAAGACTTATTTTTGAGTTGATCATTGAAATATTTTTCTCTTATGTATCTTTCTTAGTTAAAAATTTAACCATTTTGTTAAAAATTAATCTTCTCAGGTAAAAATTAATTTTTTGAATTTGAAAATTCAACTATATCTTTGGAAATTTATCATTTTTAGTTAAAAATTTAACTATTTGGTTGAAAATTAAATATATTTGTTAATAACTCTTATTTTTGGTTTAATACTAATTATTGTTGTTAAAAATTTATCTCTATGGTTAAAAATTTAAATATTTTTTTGAAAATGCAACTACTTGAATGAAAGTTGAACTTCTTTGTGGAAAAGTCATCTTTTTCAGTAGGAAATTTAACTATTTCAAAAATAATTTATCTTTTTCAGTTAAGCATTTAACTATTCGGTTGCGAATGAATGTTCTTATGTGAGAATTTATTTTTTCAGTTAAAAATTCATCTAGTTGGTTAAAAGTTGAACTTCTCTATTAAAAAGTCATCTTTTTTAGTTAAAAAATCAACTATTCCTTTGGAAATTTATCTTCTTTAGTTGAAAATTCAACTATTTGGTTGAAAATTTGTCGATTTTAGTTAAAAATTATAGCTTGTAGTTTAAAATTAAACTACTTAATTAAAATCTGAAAAAAATTTGTTAAGAATTCATGTTTTTGGTTGAAGGTTGATCATTTTTATTAAAGTTTGGTCTTTTTTGTTAAAAATTTAAATATTTCATTGGAGATTGAACTACTGTTTTGAGAGTTAAACTTCTCTACTGAAAAGACATGTTTTCTAGTTGAAAATCTAACTATTTATTTGGAAATTTATTTTTCTTTGTTGAAAATGCAACTATTTAGTTGAAAATTGGTCCTTTTTAGTTATAAATTAATGCTCTTAGTTGAAAATTAAATTACTTGTTTGAAATTTAATTAACTTTGTTAAAAAAATCGTGTTTTTAGTTTAGGATTTATCCCTTTTGTTTGAAATTGATCTCCTTAGTTGAAAATTGAAAAGTTTATTTAAAATTCAATAACAAGGTTAAAAATTAAACTTCTCTTTTGAAAAGTCTTCTATTTTATATAAAAATTCAACTATTTCTTTAGAAATTATTCTTACTCAGTTGAAAATTTAAGTATTTGGTTGAAAGTTAAATAAATTTGTTAGAAATTTAGCTTTTTGGTTTAAGATTAATTATTTTTGTTAAAAATTAATCTCTTTGGCTGAAAATTTTTATATTTTTTTGAAAATGCAACTACATGAATGTTAGTTAAACTTCTCTGTTAAAAAGTCATTTTTTTCATCCGGGAATCAAACTTTTAAAAAAATGTATCTTTCTTAGTTGAAAATTCAACAATTTGGTTGAAAATAAATGTTTATGAGTGAAAATTTATGCTTTTAGTTAAAAATTTAACTATTTGGTTGAAAAATAATCTTCTTATGTGAAAAGTCATCTTTTTCATTCGAAAATTCAACTATATCTTTGGAAATTTATCTTTTATAGTTGAAAATTTAAGTATTTGGTCAAAAATTTGTCTTTTCTAGTTAAAAACTAATGCTCTTAGTTGCAAATTAATTTACTTTTCAAAATTTAATTAACTTTGTTAAAAATTCATATTTTTAGTTAAAGATTAATTATTTTTGTTGAAAATTAATCTCTTTGGTTGAAAATTTTTATATTTTTTTGAAAATGCAACTACTTGAATGTAAGTTAAACTTCTCTGTTGAAAAGTCATCGTTTTTATTTGGAAATTCTACTATTGAAAACAAAATTTTTTTCTCAGTTGAAAATTCAACCATTTGGTTGAAAATAAATGTTCATAGGTGAAAATTTATCCTTTTAGTTAAAAATTCAACTATTTGGTTGAAAATTAATCTTTTTAGGTGAAAAGTCATCTTTTTCATTCGAAAATTCAACTATATCTTTGGAAATTTATTTTTTATAGTAGAAAAGTTAAGTATTTGGTTGAAAATTTGTATTTTTTAGTTGGAAACTAACGCTGTTAGTTGTAAATTAATTTACTCTTCGAAATCAAATTACGTTTGTTGAAAATTCATATTTTTGGTTGAAGATTAATCATTTTTGTTGAAAATTGATCTGTTTGGTTGAAAATGTAAATATTTAATTAGAAATTCCACTAATTTGTTGAAAGTTACACATTTCTGTTAAAAAGGCTTTTTTTCACTTGAAAATTCAAATATTTTTTTTTTTAATTTTTCTTTTTCAGATAAAAATTAAACTACTTGTTTGAAAATTGAATAAA
Organism: Amphibolips quercusostensackenii; assembly: GCA_032357855.1. Lineage (NCBI taxonomy): Eukaryota > Metazoa > Arthropoda > Insecta > Hymenoptera > Cynipidae > Amphibolips > Amphibolips quercusostensackenii. The sequence continues at coordinate 1,457,100 of JAUELO010000244.1, read as the reverse complement.
TTTGTTAAAAATTTAGGTTTTTGGTTAAGAATCAATAATTTTTGTTAAAAATTGATCTCTTTGGTTGAAAATTTTTATATATTTTTTAAAATGCAACTACTTGAATGTAAGTTAAACTTCTCTGTTGAAAAGTAATTTTTTTCATTCGGAAATTCAACTTTTTAAAAAAAAATATATCTTTCTTAGTTGAAAATTCACCTATTTGGTTAGAAATTAATCTGCTTAGGTAAAAAGTCATCTTTTTCATTCAGAAATTCAACTATATGTTTAGAAATTTCAGTATTTGGTTAAAAATTTGTCTTTTTTAGTTGAAAATTAATGCTCTTAGTTGCAAATTAATTTAATTTTTGAAATTTAATTACCTTTGTTAAAAATTCATATTTTTGGTCAAAGATTAATCTTTTTTGTTGAAAATTTTTTTTTTAGTTGAAAATTCAATTATTTCTTTTGAAATTTATCTTTTTCAGATAAAAATTAAACTACTTGTTTGAGAATTAAATGAATTCGTTATAAATTTATGTTTTTGGTTTAAGATTAATCAATTTTATTGAAAATTAATCTCTTTAGTTGAAAATCTTAATATTTAAAAAAAAATGCATTTACTTCAATAAATGTTAAAATTCATCCTTTTAGTAGAAGGTGCAACTAATTGGTTAACAGTTCAAATTCTCTTTTGAAAAGTCATCTTTCTCAGTTGAAAATTCAACTATTCGGTTGGAAATGAATGTTCTTAGGTAAAAATTCACACTTTTACTTGAAAATTCGACTGCTTGATCAAAAGTTGAACTTTTTGTTAAAAAGTCATCTTTTTAGGTAGAGATTCAACTATTTAAAAAAATGTATCTTTTTTTAGTTGAAAATTCAACTATTCAGTTAAAAATAATTAATTATAAGTGAAAATTCATCCTTTTAGTTAGGAATTCGAGTGCTTGATTGAAAGTTGAACTTCTCTGTTGAAAATTTATCTTTTTCAGTTGAAAATTCAACTATTTTTTTTAAATGTATTTTTCTTAGTTAAAAATTCAACTTTTTTTTTTAAATTTATTTTTCTTAGTTAAAAATTTAACTATTTTTTAAAATGTATTTTTCTTAGTTGAAAATTCAACTATTTTTTTTAAATTTATTTTTCTTAGTTAAAAATTTAACTGTTTTTGTTAATGTATTTTTCTTAGTTGAAAATTCAACTATTTTGTTTTTATTAATCTTCTTGGGTAAAACGTTATCTCTTTCAGTTAAAAATTTAACTGTTTTTTGAAAAACTTATCTTTTTTAGTTGAAAATTTAACTATTTGTTTGGAAAAGAATCTTCTTAGGTGGGAATTTATCCTTTTAGCTAAAAATTAACTGCTTAATTAAAAATTTAAAAAAATTTTTTAAAAAGCAATGTTTTTGGTTGAAGATTTAACATTTTTGTTAAAAATTAATTTCTTCGGCTAAAAATTTAAATAGTTTGTCAGAAATTTAACTAGTTAGTTAAAAGTTGAACTTCTCTGTTGAAAAGTCATATTTTGAGTTGAAAATACAACTATTTTCTTGAAATGAATCTTTTATAGTTAAAAATTTAACTATTTGGTTGAAAATTAATTTTTTAGATAAAAATTCAAGTAATTGTTTGAAAATTTAATTACTTGTTTGAAAGTTGAGCTTCTGTGTTAAAGAGTTATATTTTTTGGTTAAACATTCAATTATTTCTTAAGAAATTTATCTTTCTTAGTAAAAATGAAACTGTTTGATCAAAAATGAATGTTCTGAGGTAAAAATTTATCCTCTTAATTGAAAATTGATTTGTTCGTTTAAGAATTAAAATAGTTTATTTAAAATTTGATAACTTAGAAGTCAAACTTCTTGTTAGAAGAGTCATTTTTTTATTTGAAAAGTTACCTATTTCTTTGGAAATTAATCTTCCTCAGTTAAAAATTTATCGATTTGGTTGAAAATAAATCTTCATGAGTGAAAATTTAAATTTTTTATAGAAGATTCGCATATTTACATCGAAAATGCAATAATTTTATTAAAATTTTTTTTTCCTTTGACTCAAAAATCTTTTTTTATTAAAAATTCAAGTGTATTTAAAATACTACTTGACACATAACAACATATGGTATTTTTTTATTTTTATCTGACTATTGGCTCTAAATGCAAATTTTAGGGTAAAAATCGTCAAAAGGATAAATTTCAGTGTCAGTATAGTGACAGCTAATCGACTCGACGGTAAAAAAAAAAATTTTGTTATGACAGAAGGTGCTCGTGTTTTTCCTTTGGTATGGAAAGATATACCACATTTTTCTTTAGACTGACTCAACTCTCATCGCTTTTCTTTCCACGAGCGAGGCGACAAAGATCTTCAAAAGAAATCACTTGATCTTCCTGTCAACGTGCAGTACCACAAATGTCAACATTTTTCTTCATTTTGTTACTTTTGGCCCATTTTATTTCCAAAATATTCCAGTATTTTCTAAAAAATTATTATATTTTTCTTGGAACTTTAACTTTCTTATATGGATGATAGCCAAGAAGATGACCATTTTAGACAAGTTTTTTAAAACAAAACCAATTAGCAGAATTTTTTTGAATGAAGATGAATTCTCAATCAAGAAGATTACTTTTCCATCAAAATAAGAATTTTTAACCAATTAAATAAAATTTTTACCAAATAGTTAAACTTTTAATTAAAAAAGATAAGTTTTCGATCGAAAATTGAACAGATTTATTTTTAGTTTAAAAAATTACTGTTCAACGTGAAGAAAGCGAATTTTTAAACAGTTTAATTCAACAAGAAAAAAAGATTTTTCAACAAAATAGTTGAATCCTCAACGAAATAGATAAATTTTAAAAAAAGAAAAATTTTTTAAAAAGAATTATTTTCTACTGAAAAAAAACAAATTCTCAAAAAATAATTAAGCTGCCAAAAAATGAGTTCAATCTTGAACTACGGATTTAACTTATGAATCAGATTTTATACTCATAATAAAAAAAATTGAAACATGTAGAAATAATTAAAAAAATTTTAATTGTGATAAAAGTATTTTTAATAAAAATAATATTTTTATTGTACAAATTACAGCTAATATTCAATGTCATAACCTTAATGTAAATAATAAATATATGTTACTCAGCAAAAAATAATTAGGATTTATTTTCATGTTATTTAATTTTTTGAAAAAAATCAGGTAAAAATTAATCAATAAGTTACGAAAATAAAAAGCATTATACTATAATTTCTATTGTAACATTCATATAATTTTTACTTTATATTTTTCTTTTAATTAAGAGTGTCATTTCTGAAAATTTTATTTATTTATAACGTTTTAAGCTGTTTTTAGAAAATGTAAGTATGAAAAGAATCAATTAATAATTAATCAAATACTTCACAACATGAAAAGCATTAAATATAATTTCAATTGAAGCATTTGAATAATTTTTGCTTTATATTTCATTTTGAATTTGAAATTGCATTCCTGAAAATTTAAACTATTAATAGCCTTTCATCCTAATTACGGAAAAAATTAAAACATGTGTATATATAATTTAAAGAATTGGATTCAGATAATCATTTCCCAACATCGCAAACTTTGACAAAAATTACATAGTTAGAATAGAGGTATTTTTAATATAAATTAACTTTCATTATACAAATTAAATAGCTAATATTTAAGTACACAGCCTTAAAATAAATAAATAATTTGTGTACTAAATTTAAACAAATTAAAATAAAAGATTATTGTAATTTTATTTTGTGAAAACAATCAATTAGCCAATAATTAATTAATCAAGTCACAAAATAGGAACCTTTAAACAGGAATATTTATCAAAACATTCAAATAATTTTTGCGTTATATATATTTTTTGATTTGACCTTTAATTTTTGAAAATTTGATTAATTAATAAACTTTTAATCTTATTCCAGAAAATGTGAGTTTTAATAGAATCAGTTGATAATTAATTATTCAGTTTACAACATGAAAAGCATTAAACAATAACTTTTATTGAAAGATTTAAATAATGTTTACAATATTTTTTTATTAGAAGTTTTATTTCTGCTCATTTAATTTATTATTAACCTTTAAGACTAATTTCCAAAAAATAAAAACATATACGCATATATATATATATATTAATTGATTAATTAGATTACAACAT
>JAUELO010000244.1:1371795-1388254 GCA_032357855.1 Amphibolips quercusostensackenii | reverse complement strand
CGTCGACTTCTCCAGCTCGATATCACGAAAGTTTTCAACCTCTAATCTTCAATTGGACCATCACCTTTATTACCGGAGAAGTTACTCATCTACGTCTGAAAGAAACAATTTTGAAACTTTTACTCGGAAAACTGAAAACAAGAAGTAATTTTAACTAAAAATCTAATTAAGAAGGTGAATCCTATTATTTTGTGGTTGATTTTTAAATAATCTCTTGGGATTATCACCCTACTTTTCCATTCTCTACTTTCCATACCAACTCGTCAGTTGCCTTCCCCTCCTCTCCTCCCCTAGACATCATCGTTTTCTTACTCTTTTTCCCCTCACTATCTCAACTTCTCCATTTTTTAATTTCTTTTCTCTATTCCTCTATTTCTCTATTCTGCTACTTCACCTACTTAGAACCCTTCCCTTACTTCCCTTTGCTTACCACCCTGACACTACCAACATTCACATCCCTACTTTTTCTTTTTCCACTTCTTTTCCCTTTCTCTAATTCCCTTTTTTCTCTTTCATTTTCTCTCCCCACTTCTCTATTCTCTACTTTTCTTCCTCGATTCTTCTAGTTCCCTAACCCAGCTCTGAATTTCCTTCCTCTTTTTCTCATCGCCTATTTACCCCCACTTTCTCTTGATTGCCCTTTTTCTCCATTCTCTACATTCCTGACTTTATTCCCCTTATTTTCCTACCTCGCCTCACCATATTTTCCTAGATTCCCTTTTCTACTCACCCTAACTTTCCTACTGCATCCTCCCTTACTTCCCCTTACTTTTTTAACTTCTCGCTGCTTACTTATTCTCTCTTTTACTACATTTTATTCTCATATTCCCTTCCTAAATTCTCCTACTTTCCCTGTTCACTCCTTATATCCCTTCTTCTACTTTCCCTCTCCTGCTCACCTTCATTTCTCTTCTTCAAGCCTCACGATACTTTAGTTTCCCTACTTCCTTCCTCTAATCATCTCCACTTCCCTAATTTTTCTCCCCTCACTTTCCCTACCTTTTTCCCATTTTTTCGCCTACTTCTGCCTACGTCTTTTCCCCTCAGATCCTCTAACTTTGCCTACTTCCCTCCACAGACTTCCCTTCTACACGTCTTCTTCTCCATTATATATTTCCCTTTGTTAATTTTCTTTTTTCCATACCCTCTTTACATTCTCCTTCTCCTACTTCACCTCCCCTTCTAACTCTCACTGCCATACTTCTCCCCTCACTTTCCCTTACTATCCCTCTCTCCCTTTTTCATCATTTACTTCCCTTTATCAATTTCCCTACTTCTGCTATCCTGCCTTACTTCTTTTTTTCTACGTCTTTTTCTCTACTTCCCTTTTGCTACTTACCCTTACTCCTCTACTTTTTCTTCCCTTACCTTCTTTACTTCCCCTCTCTTTGCCTACGTCACCATGTTATACTTTCCTTTCCTAATTTCCTTTATTCCCTTACTTCCCGTGCCCTCCCCTTATTTCCTTTACCCTTATTTCTTACGCCTTGTCACCCTCCCCTTTCTACATTTTCTCCTTATACTTTCTCTTTCTTTCCCGACTTTTTCATTTTCTAGATTTCCGACTCAATTCCGCTACTTTACCTATACAAAAGCCACCGCTCACTTCCCTTCGCTTACTACCTGGATACTACTAACCTTCACATCCCTACTTTTTCTCCTGTCACATTTTCTTATTTTTTAAAATTTTTTTTTCTTAGATGCCCTTTCATTCCCTACTTCTACATTCTCTATTCATTTTCCTCTATTCTCCTAGTTCCCTTACTCATCCCTGACTGCTTTTATTCTACTGCCTATTCTCCATTCACACTCACTTTTCCTCCATTCGTCTACTTCTCCATTCTCTACTTTCTTTTTTTAATTTCCTCGATCTTTTCTTAATTTCCCTGATTTCTCTACTTTGCCCTACTATATTCTCCTAGATCCCCTTCAAACTCACCCTAAGTTGCCTACTTCTTCTTTCCTCACTTGCCCTCACTTCCTCTACTTTTTGCCTTTCACTTTTCCTCTCTTTCTTTTCTTCTTTATTCTTTAACTCTCTTTTTAAATTACCCTACTTTTTTTATTCACTTCTTTTATCTATTTGCCTACTCCTCCTCTTCTACTCACCTTTACTTGTCTTTTTCCTACGCTCAACCCACCTCAGTTCTACTTTATTTCCTCTACTCATCTTCGCTTTCTTCCTTCTTGCCCCTTTACTTTAACTACATTTTTCTTCTTTTTTTACCTACTTCTTAATTTCATACTTTCCTCTTTTAATTCCCTTACTTCTTATTCCCTCTTCTAATTTCTTTTCCCTACACATTTTGACTTCCCTACCTTTTCTATCCTCACTTGCCCTAACTTTTCCTCTCTTTCTATTTTATTATTCTCTTTCCTTTTTTAATTTTCTTACTTCTTCACGCACACCCACTCCCATTCTCCTACTTTTCTTCCCTTACTCATCTTCACTTCCCTGCTTTCTTCACCCTTACTTCACTTACTTCTCTTCCCTGACTGGTCCATTTTTCGCCTTTGTCTTTATTTTGTACTTTCCTTTCTCAATTTACTTACTTTCCATGCTGTTTCCCATACTTCCCTTTCTCTAATTTCCTACATCTACTTATCTTCATTTCCATACTTCTTTTTTTCTCATTTTCTTGCATGATCTATACTTTTGTTCTTTCACTTGATATCTTCTGTTCGCCCAGTTTGTATTCTATACTTTCCTTCCTCAATTCTCTTACTTTCCTTTGCCTCTTATTTTCTCTCACGTCCCATACTGTCGTCCCTTCAATTTATCACTATTTTCGCCTAGTTCTCTTTTCTGTACTTGCTCTTTCCTACTTATTCTTATTTGCCTGCTTTTTCTCCTCTCACTTCCCCTACTTTCCTCACCTGTCATCTCTCTTCTTTGTCTACGTATCTATTTTATAGTTTTCTCCCTTAATACCCTTGCTTTCTTTGCACTTTCCCTCATTATTCTTTCCCTAATTTCTCACCCCTACTCATCCTCACTTTTCTACTTTTTCTCCTCTTATTCTCTCTTACCTTCCCTACTTCCGTCCCTTCACTCCCACTCTATGTTTACCTACGTCTCTATTCTATACTTTTCTCTCTAAATTTCTTCACTTCCCATGCCATCCGCTCAAGTCCCTTTCTCTATTTTTCCTCTCCTACTCACTCTTGCTTTTCTTACTTACCTCCCTTCCGTTCGTTTGTCCACCCTTCTACTTCTCTACTTCTCTATTCTCTACTTCCCTTTCTTAATTCTCCTACTTCCTCTACTTTCTTTACTTCTTCTACCCCCAAACTCCCCTACTTATCCTTACTTCCTTATTTTTTTCTCTCAGTTCCCTTCACTTTTCTTTCTTCCCTCCCACACTTAAACTTTGCTTGCCTACATCTACATTTTATACTTTCCTTATTTAATTTCCTTAGTTTCCATTTACTCTTCTCACGTCCTTTTCCTACTTGACCTTTCCTACAAAACCTTACTTCTTTACTTTTTCCCTTACTACCTCTTACTTCTACTCACTATACCTCTCTCCCTATTTCATTATTTAGTTTCCTTTATTAATTACCTTACTTCCTCTACCTACCTTTACTTTCCTTCCCTTGATTCCATACGTCCACTTTCCCTCACTTTCCTGCTTGTTCTCCTTTTACTTTTCTCCATTTTACCAACCCCCTTACTTCATTATTCACTTCGCTTTCTCAATCCCTCTACTTTCCCTACTTTTCCTACTTTTCCTACCCACCTCTCTCTTTCCCTTCCCCTGATTCCCCACCCCTACTTACCATAACTTCATACTTTTTCACGCATCACTTCTCCTTACTTCCCTTTACTTCCCCTGATTTCCTCTACTCCTTCTTACCACCACTTGCCTCCACTACTTTTACTAATTTCAACCACGGATTTAATTTTAGCATTTTTTAGACTTTTGTAAATCACAATTTCTGAATGACAGATTTCAATCATAAACATTTATTTTTACAAGAGAACATTGAATGAAATTTTTTTAATAAAGATTTCACAAAATTTAGTTCAAAATTTAATTTCGAAAATAAAAATGATTTTTTAATATTGGTGAAGATTTCGTTTCTTAAGATTTTGTTACCACACTATAATTTGTCAACTTTTTCACACTTTCAAAATATTCACAATTTGTTGACACAAAATATTATTTGAAAACTTTTATTACATTTTTGTAATATTATTATATTATATATTATATAGAAGTATTATTTCAAAATAGTAATTTTATGTTTTGAAGATTTCAAAATAATAGAAAGAATCAAGCAGAATTAAAGGCGATTTTTTATTAAATTTTTTAAAGATTGTAACAAATTTTAATAGAAGTTTGAATTATTTTGAAAGATATTGAGAACATTAAAAAAAAATTTCAATTTATCAAGAATTAAAAAATATCTTAAAATGTTTAAAACAAAACGAAGATTTCTTAAAGTTTTAAAATAAAATTGTGAAGCTTTTTCCCGATTTTCAAAGGTTTGACGAAAATAAAAAAATGTTCTTAAGATTCCTGGCAACATTTCAAATAATTTTTTATTTTAAAACTTTAATTTTTAAAATGTTTAAGAAGATTTTTCATTTTTTTAAAAGATTTCTAACATTTTTGAAAAACAATTTTTAACAATTTAAGGTGATTTTTTAGTTTTTAAGAATTAACAAAAATTATGAACAGTTTCAATCATTATTAAAGACAGTTAAAAGGCAAATTTCAAAAGATTAAAAAATTATCCAAAATTTAAAACGATTTAATGAATTAAAAAAAAAATGTTTACTTTTGAAAATTTCTGAAAGAAATGAGTAGCTTATTAAGAATTTTGAAATGTTTAAAAAAAATAAAAAACTTTTCTAAGGGTACTAAAATTTTAGTGAGATCTTATTTTTTTATATTAATTTTCAAATCTTAGTTATAAAAACTCGAAATTATTTTTAAAATTTCTGAAAATAAAAAAAAATCTAGAAGATTTTAGGGCAATTCTTTATAATTTGCAAAAGATTTTGAAAATATAAGAAATAATTTGAGTCAGTTCAAAATATATTTAAGAATTTCAAAAGTTTTTGAGAATTGAAAAATATTTAACAACTTTCAAAAATTTTACAAGATCTACAAAATAATTTTTAATATTTTTTCAAGCGTAAGCAGTTCTAAAAAAGCTTGTAACCGGACTCAAATTTTTTCGTAAATTTTGTAAAATCCTGAAAATAAAAAATAAATTTTTTTGAAATTTTTTAATTCTTTTTCGACGTATCTGAAACCTTAAAAAATCTTTCGGGATTTTCTCAAGAATCTTCAGAAAATTATACTCATACAATGTTATAAGCAAATAAGGTTTAAAAAATTAATAATTGTAATTTTTATTTTGCACAAAAAATTGTTTTTCCCCTTCATTATAATTTGGTTGAATTTTCTTTTCTCTTTGAAGTGAAAATCTTTTTTGATAGAAAATTCAACTTTTTTGTTGAATTTTTTATTTAACATATCTGAAATCTTCAAAAATTGCTTTGAATTTTCTCAAGAGTTTTACAAAACTTATATTCATAAATAAATAAAAATAAATAGGCCTAAAAATAAATAGTTGAAAATTAAGCTCTTCTGGCTAATAACTTAACCCTTTTGTCGGAAATTCATTTTTTTTTTTTTGAAAATTAATGTTCTTAACTGAAAATTTGCCTATTCCATTTTTAGGGTATATTTACCATTTTTAGCTGAAAACTCATCTTTTTAGTTAAAAATTTTTTTTTCTTGGTGAAAAATAAAATTTTTTAAAATGAAAATTTTACTATTTGATTTTTGTGGAAATTTTTCATCCTTATTTAAAAATTCATGTATTTTGTTTAAATTTTTTTTTTAGCAGAAAATTTAAATCCTTACTTGAAAATTAATTTTTTTGGTAGAATACTGAATTTTTTGTAAAAATTTAACTATTTAGTTAAAAATTCGTGTACTTTGCTAAAAATTGTTCTTTTTTGTAGAAAAGTAATATTTTTCTTTGAAAATTCAACTTTTCAGTTTAAAATTGAACTATTTTGGTAAAAATTTTACCTATTTTGTTCAGAGATATTTTTTCAACTAATTATTTTAGCTGTAATTTTAACGATTCCAATTTCGAATGTATTTTTTTTTTTTTTTGATAAAAACTCACCTTTTTGGCTTACCTTTCTTTTTTTTCAGTTAAAAACTAATTGTTTTAACTCAAAATCTAATTATTTACTTTTTAAAGAAATCTTGTCTTTCTTAGTAATAAATTCTTGCATTTTATTGGAATTTTGTTTCTTTGGTACAAAATTAAGTTTTTTACTTGAAAACACATTTTTCGGGTTAAAAACTGAACTATTTTGTGGAAAATTATATTCGGAAAGTCGGACAACTTATCCCTACGAATTTTTTTTCTGATAAAAATAAAATTATCAGATTTATAGCATTTTCAAAGTTCCAAAAAAAAAGAAAATAACAATTTTAAGACAAACAACGCATGATATGAATAAAAGTCAAGAAAAAAACGTTGCTTTCTAAAACCCTATGAGATTATTTCAACTTTTCGAATTTTTTAAAAAAATAAAAAATTCCCATTTTTATCTCACAAAAAATAATGAAAAATCATAAATTCCATTCTGTGTTAAAGCTATGCCATATACAAAAAAAATATGGTCAAACAAAAATTGTGCACCCAGGAAAGATTTACAAATTCCTTTCTAGTCAGTTTTCTCATTTGACGCGCAGTTTTTGTTTGATTTGTAAAAAACAACATTCAACAAAGAAAAAATTTTGAAAAACGATACAAGCTACAAAAAAAATAAACAGACAAATGTTGTTCACCCTGAACAGAGCTGCAAGTTTGTTATTAATAATTTTTTGATCAAACGCGTTGTTTTTTGTTAATCGTCAAAAATGACATTACAAATTGATAAATTAAATTTTTGGAAAAACGACACAAGTTAAAAAAAAATTAACAGACAAATGTTGTTCACCCTAAAAAGAGCTGCAAGTTTGTTATTAACTATTTTTTTTAACAGGCGGGTTGTTTTTGTCTTAATCGTCAAAAATGAAATTCCAAATTATTAAATTGAATTTTTGGACAAACAACACAAGCAACAATAAAAAATAATAGACAAATGTTGTTCACCCTAAAAAGAGCTGCAAGTTTGTTATCAATTATTTTTTGAGCAAACGCGTTGTTTTTTTCTTCAATCGTCAAAAATGACATTACAAATAAGAAAATTAATTTTTTTGGAAAAACGACACACGCTACAAAGAAAATTAAAAGACAAATGTTGTTTACTCTTAAAAGAGCTTCAAGTTTATTATAAATCATTTTTAGAAAAGACGCGTATTTTGTTAAAAATTGTTATTTTTAGGCAGAGAAATAATATTTTCACTTGATTATACAACCATTTTGTTAAATATTGAGCTATTTTGATAACAAGTTGAACTCTTTTGTCAAAACTTTGTTTTTTTGGTTGAAAACTAATTTTTTAGCCGGAAATTAACTATATAATTTTTGAGTGTAAACTGGTCTTTTTTAGTTGACAACCTATCTTTTTAGTCGGACATTTTTTTTTTGATAAAAATATACTTTTTAAACTGAAAAGTTATTATTTTATTTTTTGAATTGATCTTTTTTAGTATAAAATTCATCTATTTTGTTTCAATTTCGTTTTTTGTTTTGTAGAAAATGAACATCTGCTTGAAAATTCATTTTTTCAGAACACTGAACATTTTTGGGAAATATTCAACTATTTGGTTAAAAATTGAACTATTATGATTAAAATTTGACTATTTTGTTGATATTTTGTTTTATATTAATTTTTAAATAATTTTTGCTTTTATATTTTTTAGTGTAAATTTATCCTTTTTTTTACATTTTTATTTACATTACTTTTGTTGAAAATTGAACTATGCTTATTAAAAAGTTAACTATTTTGTTAAAAATTGTATTTTTTCATGAAAAGTTATTTTTTTATTTAAATTTAAACTACTACTTTTAAATCTAGTAGCTAAAATCTTCAATAATCTCTTTAAATTTTTTTTAACAATCTTAGGAAACTTAATTTATATATCAATAATAAGAAATCAACCTAAATAGTAAAAAGTAAAGAACTAAAATCTTTTTTTTTTTTAATTAACTATTCTGTACAAAATTTTTGAAACTGATTTTGCTTAAAATTAATTTTTTCAACTAAAAATGTAACTATTTTTTTCTAAGCTAAATTCGTATTTCTTAGTTGCAAATTCTTGTATTTTGCTTTAATTTTGTTTCGTTCGTAACAAATTAAAGTTCTTGCTTGAAAATTTATTTTTTTGTGGAATTATGAACTATTTTGTTAAAAATTCAACTATTTAATTGGAAATTCATGCATTTTAATGAAAATATTTCTTCTTTGGAAAATAAATTTTTTAAATATTTTTTGAAGTGAAAAGTTAACTATTTCATGTTTTTTGTAAATTAGTCTCTTTCAGATGAAAATTCATGTATTTCGTTTAAATTTCATTTTTTTGATAAAAAATTAAAATTCTTGCTTGAAAAATTCTTTTTTTTTTTAAATAAAGTATTTTTTGGGAAATTCATCCATTTGATGGAAAATTTAATTACTTGGTTGAAAATTAAACTATTTTGGTGAAAACTTGACTATTTTGGTCAACATTTTACAATTTTGTTGATTTTTTTTTAATTAATTTTTTTAAACTGTAATTTTAACCATTTTATTTTTGAGGATAAATTTATATTTTTTAGTTAAAAACTTATCTCTTTAGTTGAAAATTCCTTATTTTTTTGTAATAAATAATTAATTTTTTTTAACTAAAAATTAAACTATTTTATTTTTTATAAAGTTTCTTTTTCTTAGCTGAAAATTCATCTGTTTTGCGGATTTTTTATTTTTCTTGGTTTAAAATTAAGATTTTCACTTGAAAATTTATTCTTTGGTAGGTAACTTAACAATTTTGTTAAAAATTTATGTATTTTGTTGGAAATGTTTTTTTTTCAGTGATTGATAATGAATAAAATTATAATTTTTTTTATAGCGAAATCAATTATAAATTACATTTTTTATTGAAATTTTTTTTTTAATTAGGAATTTAACTGCTTGCTGCAAATTAACTTGTTTTTTTTTTAAATTTATATTTTCGTGCATAAATTTAACAGTTTTTAAAAAAATTTGTTTTTTTTGTTAATTCTTTAATATTTTTTGATTAAAGATTCAAATATTGTATTAAAAATTCTTGTTTTTTCAATAAATGCAAATAGTTCAAAACAGTGAATAATTGTAATTTTTATTTTGCACAAAAAATTTATTTTCCTCTCAAATTATAATTTGGTTGAATTTTTTTTTCTTTTTAACTTCAAAATCTTTATTGCTTAAAAATTCAACTTTTTTGTTGAATTTTGATTTGATATATCTGAAATATCAAAAGATCTCTGAATTTTCTCAAGAATCTTAGAAATCTTACATTATATAATAATAAAAACAAATAAACCTAATCAATTTAAGCTTTACATTTTTTATTTGAAAATTGGTCTTTCTTTGTTCAAAATTCAAGTATTTTGTTGAAATTTTATTTCTTCGGTAAAAAATTAAGTTTCTTACTTGAAAATATATTTTTTGTGTTTAATGCTAAACTATTTTATAAAAAATTTAACTATTTCGTTAAAAATTTGTGTATTTGGTTAAAAATGAAAATTTTTTGGTGAAAAAGTAATATTCTTGTTTGAAAATGCAACTACTTGGCTAAAAAATAAACTATATTTTTGAAATTTCAACTTCTTGTTGATTTTTTTCAAATTAATTTTTTAACTGTAGTTTTAACTATTCTACATTTGAGTGTAAATTTATACTTTTTAGTAAAAACTCATCTTATTGGTTGAACCTTCGTTTTTGCTTGTTTGAAAATTAATTTTTCCAACTGAAAATTTTACTTTTATTTTTAATAAACAATCATTTTTCTTAATTAAAAATTCATACATTTTGTTGAAGTTTTATTTCTTTCTTGAAAAATTAAGGTTTTGATTTAAATATTTTTTTTGTGGAATACTGAAATATTTTGTAAAAAATTCAACTTTTGTTTGAAAATTCATGTATCTTGTTAACAAATTTTTATTTTGGTAGAAAAGTAATCTCCTGGTTTGAAAATTGAACTACTTAGTTGAAAATTGAACTATTTTAATAAAAAATTACTCTGTTTTTTTTTAAAGTGTTTTTTTTTTCGTTGAAAATTGATTTTTCAAATTTGGTTCTAACTATTTCATTTTTTAGTCCAAATGTATCTTTTTCAGTTGAAAACATATTTTTTTTATGTCCATCAGTCTTCAGTCTAAATTTATCTTTTTCAGTTGAAAATTCATTTTTTTGAATTGCCTTTTTTTTCTTTATTAAAAATATTTTTTTTAATAAAAATTAAATATTAATTAAAAAAAAATTTTTTTTCTTTGTCAGGACTTCATGTATTTTGTTTGAATTTTGTTTCTTTGATAGAAATTAAGATTCTTACTTAATAATTTATTTTTAAAATAAATTATTGATTTGATATATCTGATATCTTCAAAAATCTCTTTAAACTTTCTCAAAAATTTCAGAAAACTTATAATAATATATCATTAAAAACAAATGAACCTGAGAAATAAAAATAATTACTTTAAATTTTTATTATGTATTAAAAATTATTTTTGCCTCAAGTAAAAAAACTAGACGCGCGCTTAGCGCGCGGCTGATGATGCTACTTATAAAAAATTGATTTCTTTATAATTTTTTTTCCTCTAAATAAAAATATAAATGGACGCTTGTTAAGTCGACTCAATATTTGCAGAAAGTTGCTTAAAGTATTTAGTAACTATGATCGAATCTTTTTAAGGGCTGCAATTAATGACACGTTGGGGATGATTCGACAGGCCCTAGGAACATAACAAATCGACCC
Source organism: Amphibolips quercusostensackenii (assembly GCA_032357855.1). Classification (NCBI taxonomy): domain Eukaryota; kingdom Metazoa; phylum Arthropoda; class Insecta; order Hymenoptera; family Cynipidae; genus Amphibolips; species Amphibolips quercusostensackenii. The sequence continues at coordinate 1,377,335 of JAUELO010000244.1, read as the reverse complement.
CCAAATCGTTAAAATCTAATATTTCTTTTTCTTCTTGTCATCGTGTAAAAAAAAATATATCTCGGACGAGATGATCCCACCGGTTACATGATATTCTGACAATAATTAGTCAACTCAGGGTTGAGACAAGCTGTCATTCTTCCAGGCTGGGGCAAAACGATTATCTTTATGGGCTGTTAATTCCAAAAAGACCAATGTCATCTGCGGTGGTTGGATTCATTTTTTATTGAGGATTTTCTTTCATCTCGTTAGGAATTGTCCATAATCACTCCTCCTTTCCCCTTTTTTAAAAAATGTTCTTTTTCAAAGCTTTTAAAAAAATTTTTCTGTTTATTTGATTTTTCGTTCAAATTTTTTATTTAATTAAAAATGAGACTGTTGGGTAAAAAAATTAATTATTTTTGTTAACGCTGCAACTGTCGGGTTAGAAATGAATCTGTTTCGATTAAAATTAATTTGTTTCGGTAAAAAATGTATCTTTTTTAGTTGAAAATTTTTTTTTATTTATTATTATCATCATTATATTTAAGGGCTGTTAATTCCATAGAGACTAATGTCATCTGCAGTGGCTGGATTCATTTTTTATTAAGGATTTTCTCTCATCTCGTTAGGAATCGTCTATAATCACTCCTCCTTCACCCTATTTTAAAAAATCTTCTTTTTTTAGGTTTTTAAAAAATTTTCCCTGTTTTCTTGATTTTTTGTTTTAATTTTTGATTTAATTAAAAATGAGACTGTTTGGTGAAAAAATTAATTATTTTTGTTAACACTGCAACTTTTGGGTTGAAAATGAATCTGTTTCGGTTAAAATTAATTTGTTTTGGTAAAAAATGTATCTTTTTTAGTTGAAATTTTTTTAAAAATTATTACTATCATTATAATGAAGGGCTGTTAATTCCATAGACACCAATGTCATCTGCAGTGGCTGGATTCATTTTTTATTAAGGATTTTTTCTCATCTCGTTAGAAATCTCCATTCTCACTTCTTTCCCCTTTTTTGAGAAGTCTACTTTTTTCAAGTTTCAAAAAAATTAAAAATTTTCATATCAAAATTCAAAAATTTTCATTAAATTTCCACATTCTCATCATAATGAGAAGGTATTGTTTTTATGTAAGAACTGACTATCGCAGATTTCTTAAAATCTCTACAATCTCAAAAAAAAAAGATTAAGTCCCTTAACCAGATATTTTTGATAATAATTTAACAATTTAGATCATTTTCAACATTTTTGGGACCTTTTTTTTAAGATTTGAAAATTTCATGTACGGTGGTTCGCAGTAATAGAAAACTCGATCAATTCGTCCTGAGGCCTTTTTCGATAAAAGGAAAATTTTCAGAATTATGACACTTTCAAAATAAAAAAAACCAAAAAACAAAAAAAAAACAATCATCTTAGTCCGAAAAAAGCAAGATATGAAAAAAGTCAACAAAAGAAAAATGTTGTTTTTTTCAAGCCCTACAAGATTATCATAAGAACTTTTTAAATTATTTAAAAAAATTGAAAATTCCAATTTTGATCGCACAAAAAATAATGGAAAATAAAAAATTCCATTTGGCGCCAAACTGCACAAAATGAAAAAAGACAAATGAGTAAAAATTATGCCCCAAAAATGATCTACAAATTTGTTTAAAATTATTTTCAGATAGGATGCTTAGTTTTTGTTTTATTCGTAGAAAACGGTATTTAAAAAAAAAATCAAAATTTTTGGACAAACGGCGCAAGCTACGATAAAAAAATCAGACACAAGTTGTTTCTTGAAAAAAGAGCTGCAAATTTCGTTATTTATCATTTTTCAATGATACGCATGGTTTTGGTTTTAATCGTAAAAAATAATGTTAAAAAAAAATAAAAATTAAATTTTTTGACAAACGACACAAGTTGTGAACAAAATTAATGGACAAAACTTATTCATCTAAAAAATAGCTACAAATTTGTCATGAATAATTTTTTTGATAGGCCACACAGTTTTTGCTTTAATCGTAAATAATAACATAAAAAATAAAAGAATTAGATTGGGTAAAAAACGATACAGTATTAAAAAAAAAGGTCAAAGACAAAAGTTTTTAACCTGAGAAGGACCTGCAAATTTCTTATTTGTGATTTTTATATAAACGTATTTTGTCAAAATAATTTTTTAAATTAATATTCTTATTTGAAAATTTAGTTTTCTGGTTAAAAAATAATGTATTCTTTTTTAAAGTCAACAATGTATTTATAAATTAAATTATTTTGCTAACAAAATTATCTGTTCTGTTGATAATTCGTTTTTTTGTGTAAAAAATTAATTTTTCCAACCGGAAATTCCACTAATCCATTTTTGAGTATAATTTTATTTTTTCTAGTTTGAAATTCATCTTCTTGATTAAAAAATTCTTTTTTTTTTGCTAAAAATTAATTTTCTAAATGTTAAATGTGACTTTCTATTTTTCTGATAATTTATCTTTCTAAGTTATAAATTCATATATCAGGTTGAAATTTCGTTTTTTTTTTTGTATAAAAGTAAGATTTTTACTTGAGTATTCAATTTATTGTTTAAAAACTTAACTATTTTATCAAAAGTTTACCTATTTTGTTGATATTTTTTTTTGTTTAAAATTGGTTTTTTTCAAATGCAAATTCAACCATTTCAGTTTTTATTGTCAATTCACTTAATTTAATTAAAAATTAAAGTATTGTGTTGTAAATTTATCTATTTTGTTTAAAATGGTCTTTTTTGGACAAAATTTTTTTTATACTAAAATTAAACTAGGTACTATGTTGCAAATTCATCTCTTTTGTTGAAAATTCAGTTTTCAGTTGAAAATTCCACTATTTGGTTAAAAGTTATTCTAATTAGTGGAAAATTATACATTCTCGTTGCAAAATATTTTTTTTGTTTGATTGGATAATTGTTTTTTTAAAAATTCATGTTTTTAAGTAAGGAGATTTTTAAAATTATTATTTTTATTTTTATTAAAATTTAATGGTTTAGGTAAAAATGTAACTATTTCATTTTTCACTGTAAGTTTATCTACTTTGGTTGAAAAATGATCTTTTTGGTTAACTTCTTTTTGTAAAATTTAAATTTTTTGACTAAAAATTTAATTATTCCATTTTTTATTGTAAATTATCTTTTACAGTAGAAAATTAATCTTCTTCTTCAAAAAATCAACTAATCAATTAAAAGTTAAACTAATTTGTTAAAAAAATTATGTTTTGGTTAAAAATTGATCAATTCAGTTGAAAATTCATCTTTTTGGTCAAAAATTCCACTATTTGGTTGAAAAATTAATGTGATAATTTATAAATTATATAACTTCGTTCAAACATAGTATTTTTGGTTAAAAATTTAACTGTTTGTTAAAAATTCATCTTTTTGGTTAAGGATTCAACTGTTTTGTTGCAAATTCAACAACTTCGTTTAAATCGCATCCACTTATTTTAAAATTCGTCTTTTTTTGTAGGTGTTTTCCCGCTCGGTGACTGTTTAATTACTAAAATAATTAATAATCTTTTTTTTTATTTTTTATTTTATAACTGGTGAGATTCTCAGTTTCCTCGAAATTAAGATATAAAAAAAATGCGGCTCACTGGAGGAAAACTCTCCTCTAGGAGTGTTTTCCTGCTCAGTATTTGTTCAATTACTAACATAATATACCACCTTTTTAGTTTTTTTTACTTTTCAACTAGTGAGATTTTTGGTTTTTTTTAAAGTTGAACATAAGAAAAATGCGGCCCAGGAGAGGAAAACACTTCTGTGAAAGTGTTTTTCCGCTCATAATTTGTTTTATAATTGAATTAATGGATAATAATATCTCTTCTATTATTTCTTTGTGACTTGTGAGATTCTCGGTTTCCTTTAAAGTAAAAGATAATAAAATTGTGACCCACTGAAGAAAAACACTCCTCTAGGAGTGTTTTCCCGCTCGGGAATTGTTCAATAATTCAAATAATCAATAACCTTTTTTTTCTTTTCTTTTTCGTAACTAGTAAGATTCTCAGTTCCCTTTAAAGTTAAATATAATAAAAATGTGGCTCAGTGAAGGAAAACACTCCTTCAGGAGTGTTGTCAAGCTTTTTAATTGTTTTATAATTGAAATTATTGTTGATTTGTTTTTATTTGTTTTTCTTTGTAAGCCGCAAGATTCTCGGTTTTTTTTAAGGTTAAATATAAGAAAAATGCGACCTAGAAGAGGAAAACACTCCTCTGCGAGCGTTTTCCCGCTCAGAAATTGTTTGATAATTGAATTAATTGCTAATAATTATTTTTTGTTTTTTCTTGGTAACTAGTGAGATTCTTGGTTTCCTTTACAGTTAAATATAATAAAAATGCGGCTCCTGGAAAAAAACACTCATCTAGGAGAGTTTTTCTTCTTTCTAATTATTTAGTTATTAAAATAATTGATAATCTTCTTGATTTTTTTTCTGTAACTAGAAAGATTCTCTACTTCCTTTAAAGTTAAATATAACAAAAATGTGACTCAGTGGAGGAAAACACTCCTTTAGAAATGTTTCTGCACATGTTAATTGTTTAATAATTGAATTTGATTGTTGATCTGTTTTGTCCTCTTTTTCTGTCGAGATTTTCGGTTTTCTCTAAAGTTGATGCGACCCAGGAGAGGAAAACACTCTTCTGGCAGTGTTTTCCCGCTCGGTAATAGTTTGATTATTGAATCAATCGATAATCATTTTTTTTCTTGGTAACTAGTGAGCTTCTTGGTTTCCTTTAAAGTAGAATATAACAAAAATGCGGCTCCTGGAGAAAAACAATCCTCTTGGAGTATTTTGCTGCTCATCAATTGTTTAGTTATTAAAATAATTGATAATCTTTTTGGTTCTTTTTTTGTAACTGGTGAGATTCTTGGTTCCCTTTAAAGTTAGATATAATAAAAATATAGCTTAGCGGAGGAAAAAACTCCTTTAGGAGTGTTTTCAATTTTAGTAACTGTTTAATAATTGAATTAATTGTTGCTCTGTTTTGTTCTCTCTTTCTTTATAACTGGCGAGATTCTCGGTTTTCTTTAAAGTTGAATATAAGAAAAATGCGACACAGGAAAGAAAAACGCTCCTCTGGGAGTGTTTTCCCGCACAGTAATTGTTCAAGAATTAAAGTAATTGATAATCTTTTTTTTCTTTTATTTCTTGGTAACAACTAAGATTCTCGGTTTCCTTTTAAGCTGAATATAATGAAAATGTGGCCTAGCGGAGGAAAACACTCATCTAGAAGTGTTTTCTCGTCCGGGAATTGTTTAAAAATTCTATTAATTGGTGACATGTTTTGTTCTTTTTTTCTTCGTTACTAATGAGATTCTCGGTTTCCTTTAAAGTTCAATATTATAAAAATGCGGCCTACTGGAAGAAAACACACCTCTAGGAGTGTTTTTCTGCTCGGTGATTGTCTAATAATTAAAAGAATTGATCATAATTTTTGTTATTTTTTTCCTTGCAACTGGTAAGATTTTCGTATTCCTATAAAGTTAAGTATAATGAAAATGTGGCCTAGCGGAGGAAAACACTCATCTAGAAGTGTTTTCTCGTCCGGGAATTGTTTAAAAATTC
>JAUELO010000244.1:1332119-1346536 GCA_032357855.1 Amphibolips quercusostensackenii | reverse complement strand
CGAAGGGTACTTTTTTTAAATTTTATATTTGCATACCATTTTAATGTAATTATTGTTACTTTAAATACAAACCAAAATTTAAAAAAGCTTTAGACGTTATCAATTTTTTCTTTTTAATTTAAATATTTGATTATTGTTTTTTTACATAAATAATATTTATTTTTTTTAAATTTAATTGTTTGCATGCGAGAATTTTATAATTCAGGCAGTTTTTTAGTTTTTTTTAGTACTGATCTATTTTGCAATTCAATTACTTATAAATTAATTTAAAAAATTTAACATTCGATCCTTGAGAACGTTTTGGTGATTTGAAAAAATACTATGCACATTTGAAAAAAAATTTTTTACCTAAAAATAAATATTCTTCTAATTATTGTTATTTTAAATTCAAGCAGTAATTAAAAAAAACTTTAAACATTAAAAAAATTATTTGATCAAATATTTGATTATTGTATTTTTGATAAATAAATAATATAGAAAAATCATTTTTTGAATTGTTTAAATGAATTGTTCTAAGCAAAAAAATAGACTAACTTTAAGTCTACAAACTGGTTTAAAGTAAGGTGCAAGAAATGAAAATTGTGCCAAAAACTAGGATTTTTATGTGTGAGAACATCCCCTTGAAGAGTGAGGGGATTATAAGAAAGAGGTGGAGGAGACACACGTAAAAGCTAAAAAAATAAGTAATAGAGGTGATCGGAAAAGGTATTAGAAAGGGTGGCAAATGGTTCTTCAGGAAGGGTAAATAGAAGGAGTTTAAGATGAATCATAAAAAAGGTATGAGAAAATAGTAGAGAGAGAGAGGAGTTGGGGATTTTGGAGAGCTGATGAAACGGGATTATAGAAAAGATGGCGAGAGGAGAGGCAGAAGCAATAGGCGAGTTAGGATGTAGCTCGGAGGAAAAAAAGGGGAGAGTAAGTGGTTATCAATTTTTGGTAAAATAGGAGTAATGGGACCGGTAAGAGAGAGGGGCAAAAGATGGTATTTAGGCCATATGAGATGACTGAGAAGATATGATATGAAGAGAAGGGAATAGGAGGGGAATGTCGGCGAAAGTAAGAGAATTGTGGTACAGAAAATAATGAAATGAGAAAGGAAAATAAGTTGAAGATGAGGAAGAGTATGGGATTTTAGGAAAATATGGGGGAGGGGATGTGAAAGAGAGAAAGCAAAGGTGAGGAAAGTAGGGGGAGAGCGGAATAGGGCACTAGGGGAAATAAAGAGAGAGCTGTAAGGTAGTGATGGCGACTATAGTTAGGGAAGTGAGGACTGCAAAAAAGGAAAGGAAGAGGCAGTACATTGAGCTCAAAAGTATGAAAAGTGTGAAGCGATTCAGTAGAAAAGTGTGGGGTGAAAAAGTAGTTGAGGAAAGGTTGGAAAAGGTGAGTAAAGAAAAGGGAGAAAAATTATAGAGAGTGAGGGAAAAGTAGCTGGGAAATTGCTGGAGAGTTAGGTCAGTAAGTGAAGGGAGGAGAGTAGGCAGAGTAGGAAGTGCATGTGAAAAAAGAAGAGGGTATAGGAAGGACAAGACATTTATGACAGGGAAAGAAAAGACAAGGACGTGAGGAAGTAAGCAAAGGCTAGAAGTTAATTGAGGGTGAGTATAATAAGGAAGTAAGTATGGAAGTAGACGTGTGGGTGAAGTGCGGATGGGTGGAAAGGGAAAGTAGATGGAAAATAAAGAAAGTATCGGAAGTTAGAAAGGGGAAAGTTAAGGAAAATAGGAGAAGCAAGAAAAGTAGAAGTAGGAAAAGTGGGAAAGGGTAATAGGAAATTAAGAGTTAGTAGGGTTAGAGAAGTGAAGGGCGGAATAGAAGGGAATGGAGGAAAAGAATGTGAAGAAGAAAAGTATAAGAAGTAACTAGAGGTTTACTATAGAAGTAAGAAGTGAGAAAGTAGGTAAGAAAAGAGTGGAAAGGGTAAGTCCATAAAGGGGAAGCAAAGTATGGGGAGTGAAGGAAAGCTAGTTGGGAAACTGAGGGAGAGTAAGGCAATTGAATAAAGGAAGGAGAGCATGTAAAGTAGAAGGAGTAGGGGAAGAAAGAAGAACGTATATGAAGGAGAAGGATTTTATGATAAGTGAGGGGGAAGACAAGAAAGTGAGTGCATGGTAGTGTGTAATTAAGGGTAAGTATAATAAGAAAGTAGGTATGAAAATAAATGAGCAGGAGAAGTAAGGATAGATGGGAAAGGAAACTAAATAATGAACTGGGAAAGTATGCGAAGTGAGAAAAAAGAAAGTGATGGGAAATAGGTGAATCAGAGAAAGTGGAAGTAGGGAAAGTAAAGAAAGGTAGTAGGAAATTGAGGGCGAGAAGTGTTAAAGAAGTAAAGCGCGGAAAAGAAAGGAAGAAAGGAAAGTAGATAAAGGTGCAAAGTATAAGAAATGAGGAAAGGTTTAGCAGGGAAGTAAGGGGTAGGAAAGTAGGTAAGAGAAAAGTGAAACGGGTAAGTAAATGAATGGAAGAAAAAGTATGAGAAGTCAGGAAAAGGTAGTAGGAAAAGGTAGTAGGGAAACTGAGGGGGAGTAAGGCAAGTAAGTAAAAGGAGGAGAGTAGATGGAGTAGAAGGAGTAGGGAAATCAAGAAAAGGGTATATAAAGGACGAGGTATTTATGATAGGTGAGGGAGAAGACAAGGATATGAGAAAAGGGTAGTTGAGAATTAGTGTGAATATAATAAGAAAGTAAGTTTGGAAGTAAAGGAGTAGGGAAAGCGAGGATGAGCGGTGAGGAAAAATAGATGAAGAATATCAAAAGTATGGGAAGTGAGGGAAGAGGAATTCGGGAATCAAGGGTGTGTTCAATAAGGAAATGCGTATGAAAGTAAACGTACAGGGAAGCGAGGATGGGTAGTAAGAGAAAGTAGATTAAGAAGAGGAAAAGTATGCTTAGTGAGGGAAAGGGAAGTGATGGGTAATAGGTGAAGCAAGGGAAGTAGAAGTAAATAAGTGAGAAAGTGTAGTAGGAAATTCAGGATAAGTAGAGTTAGAATGTGAAGAACAGAGAAAAAGAGAAGCCAAGGGTGTAGAAAAGAAGTAGATGAAAGGGTGAAAAAGAATAGTCAGGAGCAGTAAAGGAAGTAGACAAAAGTGAGGGATAGCAATTAGAAGATGTTATGTGGTATAAAGAATAAAGATTGGGGAGAGAGGAAAACGGTATTAAGGGAAGAAAGAGGAAGTTAAATAAGGGAAAGTATAAAAGAGAGAGAAGTAAAGATTTCTACAGAAGGGAATCAAGGAGTATAATAAGTGTGGGATGTACATAAAGGAGAGGGAAAGTATGTTAAGTAAGAGAAGGGGTAGTTACTTCAAAAAAAGACGGGAGCTCCCGATAGAGCTCCCCAGGTGCTCAAGCTATAAATCACTATTGTAAAAGATGAATAGTTAGATTTTTCTCCTTAAAACTAAAGGTAGAGGTAATAGTGGAAGCTAGAGGAAACTGATGGGAGCAGAAGATATAAGGGTTCGGGAAATTAGAAAAGTGGAAGTAGGGGATGTTTGGGTAGGTAGGAGAAGGTCGATAAAGGGTCGCAGAGGAAGTGAGCAAAGGGTAGTAGAGAAATGTTGGTGATTAGAGAAACAAGAGTAAGGGGTGGAAAGAAGGGAAGGTTGGGGTGGAGAAGTAGATGAATTGGAGGAGCAGTATAGGAAGTAAGAGGTGATGTAGTAAGGGAAGGAAGAGGAAAGGAGTGGAAATACTAAAGTAGTCGCGCGGCTCCTGCTTTGAATAACTTTTTAATGAGGATGTGAGTATATTCTAAGTGTAATGGTTGCACTTGGACTTTTACTTGGCTTCTGATAGAGAGTTCTCTGCCATCCAGAAGTAACGGTTAATCCGATGCATCAAGAGATCCTTTACTTTACTTTACTTTACGTTTACTTGCTACTTTCTGGTCCCAACTACTGCATACTGTATAGGTTCATTTGTTCCACGAACACTTGCCGGATAGTTTATATTTATAGTGCCTCGACGATACGCCGGCCAGATAGATTCGTTCGATGAAAAGAGAAGAGCGCACTGGCCTCGAGCCGCTCGTAATGATCTTGTAAATGATCGTTGCTTCTCTGCCCGGATCATGACTCTTATTCTTCAGTATCCGCTCTTTCTTGAGAACCTATAAGACCATCTTCTTCGGCGATCTTTTGCTCGCTTTTAAATCTTTCGCGTGTGAGAACTCTCTGACGGAAGGGAGGATAAAAAGAGAGATAAGGAGGGAAAGAGGAAAAGAGTGAAGGAAGGAGAGAGAAAAGAGAGAGGAGAGACTTGATGCAAAAACATTGTCTAATAGATTGATTATAAGCCACGCTTTATCGATGGCTATTAAATAACATAAGACTCGCGTAATTTATCGCTCCTAGCTGGATCACAGAAACCGGTACCTTCTTGAGCTCCGCTAACGTCACTGATTTCCGATTACAAAATACAAATCGCGATTGATTACGTCTAATCGGGTGATAATTTATAATTTATTTTGATAAAGGATAGAGCCAGATGTCAACTGAGGGGCAATCTATAAATCACGTTACACATTTTTTTAATCATTTTTTATACCTCCCCACCCCTGTGTAAAAAGTCATAACAAAATGATTTGGTCCTCCAGTTTTACTCAATTTTCAAAAATTTTTTTTGACATATTTTATTGAGTTCAATTTAGTTACTTACTACCCGAGACACCTGAATCACCATTCCTTCTTCATGCAAGGAAGCATATGAAGGGTAGCATAAACATAAGAGGCTTACCCACATTTTTATGATTTTACACCAGACAAAAAACGTTTTTAAAAATTAAAATTTTTCATTTTAAAAAATCAAAAAGTTATTTTTAGCCCCTCGAGGGGCATGTTTCTTAAAGTTAAACGGTGATTGCAGCTTTAATGTTCAATTTAAATAAAAAAGTAAAAATAAGCTGGTACAAAAAAAGTTTAATTAAAAAGTTTGTTTTTGTTTGATAAGCATATTTTTGGATCATTGGTCGGTAGTAATTAATGTTATGCGCAAATTCACATAAATTATGCTCATAAGAAAAAATTTTTAATGATATTAAAAAAAATCCTTTTCAACAGGATGTGGATAAGACTTTTTTTGATTTTATGAACCAATAATCTAATTTTTTAAAAATTTTGAGTTAGGCTCTAAAGGCATTAAGCCCTTCATATGTTACAAATTTTTAAAATTAAAAGAATTTCCATAAAATAAATCAACGTTGTTATTTTTTATTGTTCACGATTGAAGAATTTTCAATTTCAAAGCTACAAAATTAAATTACTTTCAATTTTGAAATTTCCAAATTGAATAAAATTTGATTTTATTTAATTTTTAAATGTTAAAATTGAATGAAATTTGATTTTGAATCTTTAAAATAAATTAATTTCAGTTTCAACTCTTCAAAATTGAACTATTTCGAAGAAACTACTCAAAATTTTATTATTTTTTATTATAAACATTAAGTATAAAAAAATTATCAACTGCAAATATTGAAAGTTAAAGAATTTTTCATTGGGAATCGTTAAAATCATATCAAATATTTTTTTTTAATCTTCTAAATTACATCATTTTAAACTGCAAACATGCCAAAATAATAAAACTTCAATTTTCAATATTAAAAATTTCAATTTTTAAAGTCGCAAATCGTTAAAGTTAAAAAAATTTAATTTTGAATATTTAAAATTCTTTATGTGCAAAAAAAAACATTTAAAATTTCTTAGTTCAAAATTATAAATTTTGGAAATTAAATGATTTTTAAATTTTATATTTGTTAAAATTAAGAATTTTTATTTGTTACTATCTAAAAAATGTGGAAATTCAAACTTTCAATCTTTAACCAGAAAGATATATTTTAAACCAGAAAAAAATTAATTTTGAGTAAAGCAGTTTAACTTTCAAACTTAGTGATTGGATTTTCAACCACAAAGTCGAATTTTCAACCAAAATTAATTTTCTCAAGACGAATTCAAAAAAAAAAGATCACTTTTGAACCAGAAATGAAATAGTTAAATTTTGATACGAAGAAATTTATTTTTGACAAAAAAAAAACAAATTTTTAACAATATATTTAAATTTTCAGCAAAATAGAAATAATTGATATTTCAACCAAAAAATATTTTTATTTTAAATTTAAGACAGTTGATTTGTCATATTGAAAAAAAAAATTCAACAAAGCAGTTGAATTTTTGATAAAAAAATCATCACTTTTAAGCAGAATGTTTAAAATTTTAACAAAATAATTAAATTTTTAACAAAATTTAAACTTCAAAAAAGAATTTAAAAAAATCAAATTCCAACAAAAACAGTTAAATTTTTAATAAAATATTAGAATTTTTAGACCAAAAGAAAAAAAACATTTATCAGGAAAACAGTTAAATTTTTAACAAAAAAGTCCATTTTCAACTGATAAAGATAAGTTTTTTGTAAATAATGTAAAATTTGATATTTCATCTGAAAAATATTTTTATTCGAAATCAAAAACAGTTGAATTATCATCCATAAAAAAAATTTTCAGGAAAAAAGTTGAATTTTTTACCGAAAAAGATTTTTCAGTTAAGAAATAAAAAAATTTAATAAAATTGTTGAGTTTTTAAATTAAAAAAAACGAATTCATAGCAAAGAAAGTTAATTTTCTACAAAAAAAAAAAATTTTTGACTTAAAATGTATTTGGTCAATTTTAAGTTAAAAAAAATATTGCCCAACCTAAAAAGATGCTTTTTCAAGCAAAAGGTTAATTAAAAAAATAATGTTTGAATAAATAGTTGAATTTTTAAGCAAAGGAAACAAATTTAAAAAATAGTTGATTTTAAAAAAAAAATACCAATTTTTTAGAAGAAATCTCCATTTTTAACCCCACAAGTTTTATTTTTAACAAAAAAGTTTATTTTTACCAAGATAGGTAAATTTTAAACCAAAAAGGATAATTTTACTACTAAAAGAATTTTTGATAAAAATGATGACTTATGAACAGGATAGTTGAATTTTTAACAAAATAACTAAATTTTTAACCTACAAAAAAAAGGTTAACAAAAAAGGTTGTTTCTAACCAAAAAAGATGATTTTTCTACCAAAAAGATGAATTTTCAACCCAAAAAGTCAAAATTTATATCAACAAAGAGTAATTTTCAATAAAATAATAATATTTTAAATTAAATATTATAATTTTTAAACAAAAAAAAAAGAAAAGTATTTTGAGCCAAAAAAACAGCAAACATTTAATATTAGACTTTTTAACTAAAGTACCTAAAGTTCAGAACGTTCAAATAAAAAACAAAATTGTTTTCATTCATTTTATATCTGAAAATATTGTGAATTTGCAATCAAAAATATTGATTTATACGTTATTTTGGACAATATATCATTTAAATTATATAGTATTTTTTCACTGTTTCGGACTTTTAAAGCCATCAGTAAAAATGTTTTTCATTTTAATTTTCAAAACTTCAAGCACATGGATTTACAAGAATTTAGATCAATGAAATAACAGTTTAAAAGTACATTAAAAAAAAACATAAAGTTATAAAAGTCGAATTGTGTAACAAAATTACGCAAGAAGGCTCGAAAAGAAGTATATTTTTAAAAATTCAGTTTTTTAAAAAAATACACTCGAAAAAGTTAATTTTTGTAACGTAATTACACAAAAGAAGTTAAAACATAAAAAAAAGAGGCATCCAAACCACCTCGCTCTCTTTTTTTTTTAAATATTTATCCATCTGAAAAAGCCGAAAAAAATGGTATTTTTTTCATATTTGGGAATGATGTTTAAACAAATTAAAATATCTAGAAAAGTTTTTCAGAAGTATTAAAGATAAACAAATGTAAATAGTTTTTTAAATAGTAACTGTATGTTTATGTCTACATTTTAAAATAATATTAGCATAATACACAAACATTTCCTTACAGTTTTTTATGAAGTAAGCTGCTTGATGAGGAAGCCTAAAGGGCATTAAAACATGTTGGATCTTGGTAGCATCAAAAAACGGATAAATAATAGAGAAAAGAGAGCGAGGTGGTTTATTTGTCTCTTTTCTTTTTTTTTCTAACATACAAATATTCCGTATTAGTTTCATACAAAAAAAAAACTTTCCTGATGAGGAAGCCTAAGAGGCCTCGAAACATGTTGGATCCTAATAGTATAAAAAAGGCGAATACATAATTTTTCCCTTCTTTCTTCTCATATAGCTTTTTTCTAATGAGCCGATTACAATGTTCTTCAGAAACATATATCTCTCATTTTAACTCTTTTTGTGTAATTAGGTTACACAAAATCACTTTTTTGAATATATGTTTTTTAAAAAACTGATTTTTTAATAAATAATCATCTTTAAGCCTTCTTGTGGAATTTTCTTACACTATTATACTCTTTTTGAATTATGCCTTTCAAAAATAATGTACTTTTAAATATTTAATGAACAAAAACATAAAACCACAGCTGTTGTACTTTTTAGAATTTAGTTATTTCTGTTCTCAAAAGTTCGGTTCTTGGTCTTCTCTAAGAAATGACGGTGTTTTGTCCGATTTTGTTAATATATGTCTCAAGGTATAAAAGAGATTTATGTCCTAAAGAAATTTTTCTAAAGCTCATAAATCAACTCTCTTTCATACTTGATAGCAAAAATGGTTTCAATTCTTTAAATTAAAAAATAAATTGATATTCGTCAGAGCCTGAAGAAGATGGATAAAAAATTCCGGTTTAGCGTGACTGAAGTAGATTCCATTAGCACCTGGGACACAACTGAGTGAACTCATCGCCTGAGAATTGGATCAAAGTTTGTGCACACGTGCACCCCTTTTTTCAAATTACGTCCTGAGGGAAGCAGATGCAACCCGAGCGGGGTGATGTTTTAAAATAGCGATTCGTCACGGATCTTTAGTAAAATGCTTCTCCATTTGAATGTCTGATATTGAAAATATATGGACGGAAGAAAATCGGGGAGAAGAACCCAAAAGGTTTCATAAAGAAGACCACCCTCGTGTTTTCAGATTCCGTGTTTGTTCACAATTTAGCATAACTGGCCTTTTATTCGTGTAGTAATTAGTCACAAATTTGTATATTCAAATTTAGATCTCGAGCGGATTAGTATTCAAATGAAGCAAGGGAAATGGAAAATTACTGTACTTTTTGAATATGATTAAAATATGAATCTCAATTAGTAGAAAGTGACTAATTGTACTTTTAAATGGGGTGATTTCGGACATGTGGGGTAAGTTGGGACATTCCTAAATTGATAGTTCAAATTACTTAGGTGGGTGGTTTCAACCAGAATGTGAACCAGTTAAGGCTTGATCTATTAGATTTTATACCCATTCTCAGTTAAAGGTATGTTGATGACACTATGGTAATTATTCTTTCGAAATTCGGATTTAGTAGCAACCAGGAAATTTTGGCCTTTTATAAAATAATCGTCCTGTTGTTACTTATAGAGATGACCATGATAAAATTAATAGCTAGTATGGTTTTACTAATTAGAAGTAAATTTAATAATTTGACTATTAGATGTAAAAACAAAAGATTGATGATCAATGTGCATACGGTTTAAGAACTCACAATAGTGTTATGGCAAAAGCTTATCCAAAAACATTCACAAACCAAATTCAACTTGAATACTGATAGTATCTACAGTTAGTTCTCTCACTTCCAATTCACCTAAACATATGTCAAATAATTTTTGATCAGTAACCATAAAACCAGTTTCTATAAATACTAATTTATTCATAAAAAATAGTTGGAAAATTAAAGATTATGTAACAAATATCTATGTACATAAAACCCATTTAGTAAATTCCTTGGACATTGTGTCGATGATTATAGACTTGTTTTCATCAAATTCCCAATCTCTACTGTTAATATTTTTTGGATCGAAAAAATTTTTTTTTTTTTAAATGTTTTAAAAATTTTTTAAATCATTCATATAATGGAAACATTTCTTTCATTAAAGACACATTCGATTGGATATATTCGATACATCCAACAAAAAAATTAGTATTTAATAAGACTATGCATATACCTCTGAGAATTTATGCATACTAAAGAATGTTTTCTAATTTTCTCACGAGTTGTTAAAACTGTTGGCAATATGTTTATTATGTTAACAATTTTACTATGATCAATATGAAAGGTTTTTAAAAAAAATGTATAACCTTTTTTTTTTAAAAATACTTATCTCTACCACAGTTGTGAGTTTAACATTCCTTGAAATTACTGCGAACAAAGTCATGTGCTTTTTTCGGGAAAAAATTTGTGTAAAAGAAAATTATAGATTAAACTCTAAAACACATATGCATACTAAAAGTTTTACTAATACTTTGGTTTTATTTACAGTTTTACATTATGCGACATGCATAAATATCAATACATCAAATTTAATATAAATCAAAAAATGTATTAACTTGTTTCTAAAAAATTCATTAACATATTTCTAAAAAATTCATTGACTTGTTTTTAAAAAATTTCTAAGCAAATGAAATTTTGCGCTTCTTTCTTGATTATTTTTCATAATCTCTTCCCGTGATATCAAAAAAGTCTTAGTAACATTTTTATTATGTTTATATAATTTAATAATAAAGGTTCAAAAAATGGAAGGAATTTTTGAGAAAATTTGAATTACTAATAGAACTTTAAACTCATTTCAGAAAAAAATTAAATCATATTTTCATCTATTTTTCAAAATTTGAATTCAGAGACTTATTTCACAACATCAGACACATTTGGAAAATTATATAAGTGGAATAGGGCTGTTTTAAATATAAATACACTTTTGTTATGCAAATCATATTCAATATTCGATTATTTAACCTTTAAGTATTTAATTAATTTATGTTACTAAATTTTACAAAAAACTAAATTATAATCTTTATTTAATTTAATATCGCATTCAAATCCATCAACTAATAATTAATTAATCATTACGCAGAATAAGAAGCATTAAACTATAATGTTCATTAAAACATTGATATAATTTTTACTCAATACTTTTTTTTAATTTTAACTTTTATTTATAAAAACTGAATTTAGAAATAACCTTTTAAACTAATTTCAGACAATATAAGTTTTCACAAAATCAGTTAATAATTCATTAATCAGTTCACGCCATAAAAAGAATCAAACTATTATTTTCATCGAAACATTCAAATAATTTATACTTTATTTATTTTTTTAAATTTTAACTTTCAGTCATAAATATTTAATTATAATAATTAATGAGCTTTTTAAATTATTCCAAAATATTTAAATTTTGATATAATAAATTATTATTAATATAATTATAATAAATATTATTAATAAAATAATTTTTAACAATAATTTCATTGAAGCATTCAAATAGTTTTCAATTTATACATTTAAAAAAATTTTTAATTGCCTTTCTTAAAATTTAAATTATTTTTAATAACCTCTTATACTAATTCCAGAAAAAATTTTAACACATATCCATATAATGTTGAAATTTAAATTCAGGTAGTCATTTTATAACATCGCGCACATTTGGAAAAATAATATAATTTTAATAAAATATTCGATTACTCAACCTCGAAGTAAATAATAATTTCATGTTACTAAACAAAAACCAATTAAAACGCAATCTTCACGTAATTTATTATTTTAAAAAAATTACCAGCTAATAATTAAATAATCAGTTCGGAACATAAGAAGCATTAAATGATTATCTCCATTGAAGCATTTAGATAATTTTTACTTTAAAGTTTTCTGAAAATTTCAATTGATAATAACCTTTAAGCTAATTCCACACAAAAATTTAAACATATGTACACACAAAAAGTATCGGGCCCCCCCCCCCCTTCCTATCAACGAAAATATGCGTTTTTGAGAGAAATGTTTTAGACAAAGGTTTTAGGGTTCTGAACGAGGATCTAAATGGTGACCTTGAAGCTGACCTTGACGTTGACCTTCAAGGTTATTTCCAGGTCGACTTTTATTTTTTCAAATTGAAAACCCTATCGGGTCACATGATCTTGATGCATATCTGAACGTAAAATTTTGCTTTCTTTCGATTGGCGGTGTCAAAAATAGGGGTTTCCATTTGGAAAATAAAAGTTGACTTTGAAATAACCTTGAAAGTCAACGACAAGGTCAGCTTCAAGGTTACCATTTAGATCCTTGTCCAAAACCCTTAAACTTTTGTCTGAAATATTTCTTTTGGAAAGCATATTTTCGCTGATAGGGGGGGGGGGGGGTCTGATACTTTTTGATGACCCTGTATAATTTTGACAAGAGAATTCACTCACTTCACAACATCAGAAAAATTAAAAAAATTATGTAAATTAAATAAGGGTATTTTAATTCTAAATAAACTTTCATTATAAAAGTTATAGCCAATATTCATTACATAACCTTAAAATTTAGTCACTAATCAGTTAATCAGTTCACAACATAAAAAGCATAAAACAAATATTTTCATTGAAATACTCTTATAATTTTAAAATTATATCTGTTACTAAATTCGAAATTGCGTTTCAAAAAATTTAATGGATCCATTACCCTAAAAAATAATTTTAGAAAAAAATAACATACATTTACATATTAATTAATCATTCCACATCATGAAAAGCAATAAACAGTTATTTTCATTAAAACATGCAAAGAATTTTTACTTTCTATTTTCCTGAAATGTTGAATCAATAATAAAATTTTTAACTAATTTAATAAAAAAGTAAAATGTATGCATGTAATATAATTTTTATATCATGATTTAGATTGTTATTTCACAACATCACAAAAATGTACAAAAATTATATAATTGAAATAGAGGGTTTTTTTTACAAAGACCAATATTTTATTATACAAATTATAGCCAATATTTAATTGCATAACCTTAAAGTATAATTAGTTTATGATATTAATAAAAAAAATAATAAAAAAATATAATACCTAAAATACATAAATTTTACTTTATAATATAACAATTGAGGTGGCGCCACGAACTTGACAATTTTTACATTATGAAGAATAGACATTAATGATAGAAGAAGAAACAATGTAGCCGATTCCTACTATGTACTTAGATATTGGCTATGATTTGTATAATAAAAGTTTTTTCTTTATTTAAAATACTTTCATGACAATTATATATTTTTTTCTAATGTTTGAGATGTTGTGAAATGATTATCTCGATTCAATTTTCGAAATTGTATCTACATATGTTTCAATTTTTTCTGAAATTAGTATAAAAGTTTCAAATTAGTTTTGAAAAGTCATTAATAAATTATATATATATATATACAATTTCAAATAAAAAACATATGTAAAGAAAAAATTATTTAATGATTCAATGAAAATAATTGTTTGCTGCTTTTCATGCTGTGAACTGATTAATTAATTACTAACAGATTCAAATTTTATCCACGCAGTTGAATTTTTATTTAAAGAAGGTCTGTTTCTAATAGAACAGTTGAACTTTTAACCAAATATAGATTCATTTTTCAATTGAAAAGAAACAATTTTTAACAAAATAGTTGAAATTTTAATCAAACAATTGCAATCTTATCCAAGAAAGATGCAATTTCTACTTATATAGATTATTATTTTTTTTTTTAAAGATAAATTTTTATCTTAAAAAGATTTCAGTTTGACTTTTCGACATCAAAATATGAGTTTTAAACAAGAAGTAAATTTTCGACGAAATAGTTGAATTTCCGACAAAATAGTTGAATTTTCAACAAAATAGTCTAATTTTGAACCAAAAAGGATAACTTTTTATAAATTTGTTGGATTTTTAACCAACCAGTTGCATTTTTATCCGAGAAAGATGCAATCTCTACTAAAATAGATGAATTTTGTAATTAAAAGGATAAATTTTCATCCTTAAAAGATGACCGATTAACTTTTTAACATCGATATATGAGTTTTAAACAAGAAGTAAATTTTAAACGAATAGTTGAATTTTTAACAAGATATAGTTACATTTTTTCAAAAAAAAGTATAAATTGTTAACAAAATTGATAAATATTTAATCAAACAGCTGCATTTCTTTCTAAGAAAGATGCAATTTCGACTAAAATAGATCAATTTCTAAATTAAAAATATAAGTTTTCTGAAAAATAGTTGAATTTTCAACAAAGCAGTTGACTTTTCAATCAAACAGTTGCATTTTTATTCAAGATATTTCCTGATAACTTTTTAATTTAAATTCATTGTAGGCGTCTTTAAGGTTGAATAACTTCAAATTTTAGCTCAATAAACTCCATCTGAAATTTCTGAACTTGAACCCAAAGAAAAACAGCTTAATTTTATCATCGGGAATATCGATAATAAAATTAACTCTTTCTATTTACAATATCCAGTTTAAATATCTCAGGTACAGCCTTCTAGATATAATCCCAAGCGAGAACAAGCAAGGGAGGAGTAACGCGCTAGACGCAATGGCGGGGGTATACTGAGCAGGTATGCGGGACGAGTCGGGACTTCAAACGGG
>JAUELO010000244.1:1308672-1319938 GCA_032357855.1 Amphibolips quercusostensackenii | reverse complement strand
ATATGTTTGTGTGTGTGTGCACGCGTATGTGTATGTGCATATGTATGTATATGCATATGTATAAACATGTGTATATATATAAATGTGTGTGTGTGTGTGTGTGTGTGTGTAATATGTGTGGATGTGTATATGGATATGCATTTGTCATACTTTTAGTTTTTTTGTAATTAATTCTATGATGAGGAGGTCTAATTTGGCCTCGCAGTGGTATAAAAAAGAAGGAGAAAAGGAAAAAATAAGAGGATATTTTTTGGTAGACTTTTTTTCTTTTTTTCTCACTTCTTTCATTTTGTTATTTTTGTTTGTCTCTAATGAGCCAAAAATCAAGGTACTTTGTGAGTCTGCTCTTTAATTGTGAATCGTTTGCATGCATATTTTGCATTGCAAATTTTGTCATGAGAAACTAGACTTCTTTTCAATCTTAAATAAAAAATAAGTTGACGATCACGACTTACGACTCCGGAAAAGATTTGGAATATTTTAAACACAAGTTTATAATTATTTTATATTTTAGAGACTTCGTACATCCATTAACGTAAGCATAGTAGAATTATTACGGAAGCTTTTCAATAATGCTAGCACAGATTATGAAACACATTTTAGTGTGCATAAATTTTCACGAGTTATAGTTTTATTTTACAGGAAAGGGGCTGCGAATGCGGTGCGCTTTTAATTTAATTATTTATTGAAGATTAAAAAGGATTTACTAACAAACATTAATTACATTTGAGTAATCTTGGAAATATTCATTGTATTACGAACCAGGTGTTTCAAATTCGGAACTCACATTTCGTGTATAATTGGAATTGATAATTATGAAGCGAAAATTATTATCATTTTCTAAATAAGCACATGACCATAGTATAGATTAGGAATTCGTTAAAAACAAGATTATAAATGTTGCACATTTTTTAAACCTAGCACATCGATTGAAAAATTATTAAACTTGCGGCTACGGTAGAGATTAGGAATGTTTTCAATACAAGCTCATATATTTTTTATATGAATATATAATTTATATATTAATGTATAAATAACGACTTTATAAATATGAAGTTGCAAAATTAATATATATAATAGTAATATTTTTATTATGCAAACATAATAAAAATATCGCTAAAACTTTTGAATAAACACAAGCTCATAAATTCTGCATATTTTTTAATCCACGCCCATCGATTAAAAAATTTAATCTCATAGCTACGGTAGAGATTGAGAATGTTTAAAACACAGATATGTACATTTTTCATATTTGTAAAAACTTATGCATTTAATAATGTAAACATCATAAAAATATTTCTGAAATTTTTCAATAACGCCAGAAGAGATTAGGAAACATATTTTTTGTAGATGCTCTTTCATGTCACAATACATCGGAACCTAAAATTTGGTTCAAATATTTTGTATGGCTTGTGTAATATTGATTGTAAAAAATATTATTTTTTCTTTATTTTTTGATAATAATAAAAATTCTAAAAATAGGATATAAATAACAAGGTTTGTTCAAGAACTATTAGGCCTGCCCCCTTAATTTTTGCGTAGAGATTATTGCATTAGAGATATTGAACTAAATATGACACCTATAAATTAATTTTGTTTAAAAAATGTATTTCTCTATTTTCATAAAAAAATCACTCTATTGACACTATTTTGAAAACATTTTGGTCAGTAAAGTCTGGAATTACGTTTTTAACCTGCTACATATTTTATTTTGTTGCAGGTAAGTTCAAGGATCCTTGGATTCGAAGTCGAAAGTATTTATGAAAGTGGAATCAAAATTTAAATCCAGGTTTTTTCATGTAACTAAAGACCACAATTTTTATAAACAAAAATACACCAAGAAAATTTAATTGCTATAATCGATTTTTTTGTTATTTGCAAAATATTATTTCGTCAGTATTCTTAAAAAATAGATAAGTGTTTTTCGTCAAAGCTGAACCACTTCTGTTTGACTTTTCTGATCAAAAAACTACCAAAAAAAGCATTTTTCCTCATAATAAATATACGTATCTTCTCTAAAACAGTCAATATGACATTAATATAGAGATCAAACTAGCTAAAACAGTATATTTAATTATTTTCTTGCTAACCAAACAATAAAAAAATTTATTAAAGTAATTCAAAAAAATGCGTATTTTTATTTATAAACGTTACAGACTTTAGTTACATGTTTCCTAATGGAAATGTGGGAAATAAGAGCGATTTGTGGGAAGAAAAGCGAGCAATTGAGGTAAGTGTGAATACTAACATGAACCGGTCTTTACTTAACGGTGAAACCTTTCTTGGGATCGATCATCGTTATTTCGTGCCGTTCAACACCTACGCGGTGGTTTTGCACTGTCTGCAACTTTAGCATACACTCTGTTGTGTAGGTACTGCTGTGCAATCGTTACCAAGTTTATTACCAGCATATCCATCTTGTGAGTTTAAACTTTAAAGTATGACCCTACAGCATTTTCTGGTACATAGTAAACAGAGATAACAAGCTCAATTTGAATTCTAAAAAATAACTGCCACTTTTAACATTAATTTAATTGAACTAGAAGATTGCGTGCGATATGTGCGCACTGATTTCTCTTCCTTTAGAAAGATCTCGGCTAATTTTCCAGGACAATAAAGCAATTCGAGAATAAAATCGAGACGAGATTTCAGATAAGATTCAAAACAAGATTCGAGAAGAGATTTGATATTAGATTTAAGACGAGCTTCGAAACGAGATTTGAAATTATATATGAGACGAGATTCGAAACGAGCTTTGAGATTATATTCAAGACAAGATTCAAGACGAGATTTGAAATTAGATTCGAGATTAGATGAGAGAAGAGATTAGAATTAAGACAAGATTTAAGACGAGATTTGAGACGATATTTGAGATTGAATTCAAGACGAGATTCATAAAGAGATTTCAGATTAGATTCAGGACGAAATTCGAGACAATATCTAAAATTAGATTCAAGACGAGAATCAAGAAGAGATTTAAGATAAGTTTTAAGGAGAGATTGGAGAATAGATTCGAGACGAGATTAGAGAACATATTCGATATCGGATTTGATATCAGATTGAAGAAGAGATTTGGTATTGATCCCAGACAAAATTCAAGACGAGATTTAAGACGAAATATAAGATTAAATTCGAGACAAGATTTGAGACGAGATTTGAGATCAGATTTGAGATTAGATTAGAGACAAGATTCAAGACGAGATTTGAAATAAGATTTGAGTCAAGATTCGAAACGAGATTTTATATTAGATTCAAGACGAGCTTCGACACGAGATTTGAGATGAGATATGAGACGAGATTCAAGACGAGCTTTAAGATCATATTTAAAACAAGATTCAAGACGAGATTTAGAATTAGATTCGAGATTAGATGAGAGAAGAGATTAGAGTTAAGACGAGATTCGAGATGATATTTGAGATTGAATTCAAGACGAGATTCATAAAAAGATTTCAGATTAGATTCAGGACGAGATTCGAGACGATATCTAAGATCAAATATAAGACGAGATTCAAGAAGAGATTTAAAATTAGTTTCGAGGAGAGATTGGATAATAGATTCGAGACGAGATTAGAGAACAGATTCGATATCAGATTTGATATCAGATTCAAGAAGAGATTTATTATTAGATTCGAGACAAAATTCAAGACGAGATTTAAGACGAAATATAAGATCAGATTCAAGACGAGATTTAAGACAAGATTTGAGATTAGATTTGAGATTAGATTAAAGACAAGATTCAAGACGAGATTTGAAATAAGATTTAAGCCAAGATTCGAGACGAGATTTGATATTAGATTTAAGACGAGCTTCAAGACGAGATTTAAGATTAGATATAAGACGAGATTCGAGACGAGCTTTGAGATTATATTCAAGACAAGATTCAAGAGGAGATTTAAAATTAGATTCGTGATTAGATGAGAGAAGGGATTAGAGTTGAGACGAGATTTGAGACGAGATTCGAGACGATATTTGAGATTAATTTCGAGACGAGATTCATAAAGAGATTTCAGATTAGATTCAGGACGAGATTCGAGACAATATCTGAGATTAGATTCAAGACGAGAATCAAGAAAATATTTAAGATTAGTTTCAAGGAGAGATTGAAGAATAGATTCGAGACGAGAATAGAGAACAGATTCGATATAATATTCAAGAAGAGATTTAATATTGGATTCAAAACAAAATTCAAGACGAGATCCAAGACGAAATATGAGACTAGATTTGAGACGAGATTTGAGACGAGATATGAGATTACATTCGAGATTAGATTTGATATTAGATTAGAGACAAGATTCAAGACGAGATTTGAAATAAGATTTGAGACAAGATTCGAGACGAGATTTGATATTAGATTCAAGACGAGCTTCGAGACGAAATTTCAGATTAGATATGAGACAAGATATAAGACGAGCTTTGAGATTATATTCAAGACAAGATTCAAGACGAGATTTGGAATTAGATTCGAGATTAGATGAAAGAAGAGATTAGAATTAAGACGAGATTTGAGACGAGATTCGAGACGAGATTTGAAATTGAATTCGAGACGAGATTCATAAAAAGATTTCAGATTAGATTCAGGACGAGATTCGAGACGATATCTGAGATTCGATTTAAGACGAGATTCAAGAAGAGATTTAAGATTAGTTTCGAGAAGAGATTGGAGAATAGATTTGAGACGAGATTAAAGAACAGATTCATTATCAGATTTGATATCAGATTCAAGAAGAGATTTGATATTAGATTCGAGACAAAATTCAAGACGAGATTCAATACCAAATATGAGATTAGATTCGAGACGAGATTTAAGATTAGATTTAAGATTAGATTAGAAACAAGATTCAAGACGAGATTTGAAATGAGATTCGAGCCAAGATTCGAGACGAGATTAAGTTTAAGAAAAGATACGAGACGAGGTTCAAGACGAGATTTGAGATTAGATTCGAGACTACATTCGAGAAGAGATTAAAGATTAGATTCAAGAGGAGATTGGAGAAGATATTTAACATTAGATTCAAGACGAGATTCCAGACAAATTTCGAGATTAGATTTAAGACGAGATTTGTAACGAGATTTGAGATAAGATTCAAAATTAGATTCGAAACGAGATCCGAGAAGAGATTTGAGATTAGATTTTAGACATTTGTGACGAGAGTTGAGATTAGATTTAAGACGACATTGGAGCTGAGATTTTAGATAAAATTTGAGATTAGATTCGAGACGAGATTTTAAATTAGATTCTAGACGAGATTTGAAACAAGATTAGGTTTTAGACAAGATTCAAGACGAGATTCAAGACGAGATTTAACACTAGATTCGAGACGAGATTCGAGCAGAGATTCAATATTAGATTTAAGACGAGATTTGAGACAAGAATAGGTTTGAGACGAGATTCGAGACCAGATATAATACGAGAATGGAGATTAGTTTCAAGACGAGATTCGAAATTATATTCAAGACGAATTTCAAGACGAGATTTGAGATAAGATTTGAGATTAGATTCGAGACAAGGTTCAAGACGAGATTCAAGATCAGATTAAAGATTATATTTAAGACGAGATTCGAGGAGAGATTTGACATGACATTCGAGCTGAACTTCGAGCCGAGATTTGAGATTATATGTAAGACGAGATTCGAGACGAGCTTTAAGATTAGATTTGAAACAAAATTCGAGACGAAATATAGAATTTAATACGAGATTATATTCAAGACGAGATTAGACTTGAGACGAGATTTGAGACAAGATTCAAGACGAGATTTGAGAATTAATTTGAGGCGAGATTCGAAAAGAGATTTTAAATCAGATTCAAGACGAAATTCAAGAAGAGATTTGAGATGAGATTCAAAACTAGATTCAAGGCTATATCTGAGATTAGATTCAAGACGAGATTCGAGAACAGTTTAAAGATTAGATTCGAGATAAGATCCGATACGAATTTTGAGAAGAGATTTTAGATAAGATTCGAGGCGAGATTCGATACGAGATTTGAGATTAGATGCAAGACGAGGTTCAAGATCAGATTCAATATTTGAAATTAGAGGCTAAAATTAAAAACATTACACGAGATTTAGGACGAGATTCAAGACAAGGTTCAGAACGAGATTTAAGATGATATTTGAGACGAGATTCAACATTTGAGGATCCAGACGACATTCGAAAAAAAATTCGTAAAGTATGGCTTTACAGCTTTTATGCTACACAGTGAACAGAGATAACAACATTGATTTGAATTCTGAAAAATAACTACAATTTTCAACATTTACCTAATTAAACTAAAACACTGCGCGCGATATATGCGCTCTAACTGATATCTCTTTAGAGAAAAAACTCGGTTAATATTTCAGAAAAATGATAAGATTCGAGGCTAGATTGCAGACTAGATTCAAGACAAGACTTGAGATTCGAGACTTGATTCAATATGCGAGATGCGAGACGAGATTCAGGGAAACATTCGTGACATTAATCAATATTCAAGACGAGATTTGAAACGAGATCAGGACGAGATCCCAAACCAAACTTGAGACAATATTTAAAATGAGATTCAACATTTGAGGATCGAGACGATATAATAGACAAGATTCTTAAAGTATGACCCTACAGCATTTTCTAGTATAAAGTATACATAACATGCTTGATTTGAGTTTTATAAAATAACTGCTATTTTTAAAATTATTTCAATTGAACTAGAAAATTGCGCGCGATACATGCTCACTAACTGCTCTTTTTTTAGGAAAGAAATTCGGTTCACTTTCCAGAAAAATGATGAGATTCGAGACGAGATTTGAAACTAGATTCAAGACAGGATTCGAGAGTAGATTTAATGTTAGAGATTTAAGACTAGATTCAATATTTGAGATTCACGACAAGATTCAATATTCAAGATTTGAGAAAAAATTCCAGACATTATTCGAGATTCAAGACGAGATTCGAAACGGGATTCAAAACGATATTCCAAACGATGCTTAAGACGAAACTCAACAGTCGCGGATCGAGAGGAGATTCAAGACAAGATTCTGAAAGTATGACTTCAAGGAATTTCCTAAAACATATTAAACTGACATAGCAAGCTCAATTGGAATTCTAAAAAATAACTAACACTCTCAACATTGGTTTAATTGAACTAGAACATTGCGCGCGATATATGCGCATTAATTGCTCTTTCTTTAGGGGAAAAAACTCAGTTAATTTTTTAGTCAAATGACGAAACTCGAGGCTAGATTCTAGGCTAGATTCGAGACTAGATTCAATATTCAGGATTCCATACGAGTTTCAATGTTATATTTAATTTTTAAAATTTAAGACTAGATTCAATACGAGATTCGAGGAAAACTTCGAGACATTATTCGAGAATTCAAGACGAGATTCAAGACGAGATTTTAAACAAGATTTGAGACTATATTTGAGATAAGATTCAACATTTCAGAAAAAACAATATTTTGAAGCAAGATTCTTGAAACATGTCCCTATATCTTTTTCTGGTACATAGTACACAGAGATAAAAAACTTGATTTGTACTTTAAAAACAAATACCTCTCCCACCATTAATTTAATTAAACTAGAAGATTGCGTGCGATATATGCGCACTAATTGCTCTTTCTTTAGACATAAACTTGGTTAATTTTCCAGAAAAATTACGAGATTCGAGACTAGATTAAATATTAGAGATTCGAGATTTGGAACAAGATTCAAGAAAAAATTCGAGATATTATTCGTGATTCAAGATACGATTTGAGACGAGATTCAAAACGAGATTTAAGGTGATATTAAAGACGAGATTCAACATTCGAGGATCGAGACAAGATTCGAAACAAGATTCCTAAAGTATGACCCCATAGCTTTTTTTGTTACGTAGTAAACAGAGATAACAAGCTCGATTTGAAATCTAAAAAATAACTACCGCTTTTAATATTAATTCAAATAAACCAGAAGATTGCGTGCGATATATGCGCACTAATCGCTCTTTTTTTAGAAAAAAATCTTGGTTAATTTTCCAGGAAAATGATAAGATTTCACACAAGATTTGAGACTAGATTCGAGACAAGATTTGAGACTAGATTAATTGTTCAAATTTAAGACTAGATTTAATATTCCAAATTCACGAATAAATTCAATATTCGAGATTTGAGGGAAAATTCGAGACATTATTCGAGATTCAAAACGAGATTCAAAACAAGATTTGAGATGATATTTGAGACGAGATTCAACTGTGAAAGATCGAAGTGAGATTCGAAATAAGATTCTTAAACTATGACCCTACCGTATTTTCTAATACACAATAAACAGACATCACAAGCTTAATTTGAATTTTGAAAAATAACTACCACATTTTAACATTTAATTAAACTAGAGCATTGATCGCGATATAAGCGCACTGATTGCTCTTCTTCATAGAAAAAAATCGGTTCATTTTCTAGGGAAATTATGAGATTCGAGACTAGAATCGAGAAGAAATTGGTGACAAGATTCCTAATGTTAATGCTACAGCATTATCTGGTACATAGTAAACAGGAATAACAAGCTCGATTTAAATTTTTAAAATGTTTGAGTTTCAAGACTAGATTTAATATTTGAGATTGAAAATGAGATTCAAGAAAAAATTTCGAATATTATTCGAGATTCGAGACAAGATTCAAGACGAGATACAAAACAAGATTGAATATGAGATTTAAGGCGAGATTTAAGGCGATGTTTAAGATGTTAAAGATCTTTAAGACGTTTGAGATACAAGAATCATATCCGAGATTCAAGACGAGATTCAAGACAAGATGCGAAACGAGATATAAGATAATATTTGAGAGGATAAGAAACATTCAAAGATCGAGTTGAGATTTAAAACAAGATTCTTAAAGTATGACGCTACAGCTTTGTTTAGTATATAGCACACAAAGATAACAAGTTTGATTAGAATTCTGAAAAATTACTACCACTTCTAACTTAATTAATTCAAACTAGAAGATTGCGCGCGATATATGTGCACTAACTGCTTTTTCTTTAGAGAAAAAACTCCGTTAATTTTCCAAGAAAATGTCGAAATTCGAGACTAGATTGGAGACGAGATTTGAGACTGCATTCGAGACAAAATTCGAGACTAGATTTAATGTTAGAGATTCGAGAATAGAAAATGCAGTCCTTATTCGAGATTCGAGACGAGATTCAAGATGAAATTTGAAACGAAATTTAAAACGATATTTAAGACGAGATTCAACATATGAGGATCGAGACAAGGTTCAAAACAAGATTCTTAAACTATGACGCGATATATGCGCACTAATTGCTCTTTCTTTGGAGAAAAAATTGGTTAATCTTACAAGATAGTGATAAAATTCAAAACGAAATCTGAGACTAGATTCGACACGAGATTTAAGACTAGATTCGTGACAAGATTCGAAACAATATTTAATGTTCAAGATTCAAGGCTAGATTTAATACTCGAAATTCAAAACAAGATTCAAGGAAAAATTCGAAACATTATTTAAAATTCAAGACGAGATTCGAATTAAGATTCTTAAACTATGACGCTATATCTTTTTCTGTTACATAGTAAACAGAGATAACAAGCTCAATTATAATTCTAAAAAATTACCACTTTCAACATTAATTTCATTGAACTAGAACATTGCGCACGATATATGCACACTAATTGCTCCTTCTTTAACAAATAAAATCTAATAATTTTCCAAGGAATTCACGTGATTCGAGATGAAATTCGGAAACAGTTTCGAGACGAGATTTCAAACTAGATTCGAGACGAGATTCAAGACTAGATTTAATGTGAGATATTCGAGACTAGGTTTCATATATGATATTCAAGACGGGATTTCAAATGAAATTCAGCACGAGATTCCAAAAGAAATTTGAAACAATATTTGAAATGAAATTCAAGGCTAGATCTAATATTCGAGATTCTGGACGAGGCCCAACGAAAAATTCAAGACATTATTCGAGATTCGAGACAGGATTCAAAACGAAATTCAATACGAGATTGCAAACGAAATTTGAGACGATATTTGTGACGAAATTCAATATTCGAGGATCAAGGTGAGATTCGAAACAAGATTTTTCAAGTATGTCCCTACAGCTTTTTCTGGTGCATAGTGAACAGAAATAACAAGATCGATTTAAATTCTAAAGAATGTTCATCACTTCTAACATTGACTCAATTGAACTAGTACATTTTTTTAAATATATAGACATTAATTGCTTTTTCTTTGTAGAAAAAACACCGTTAAATTTCCAGGTAAATGACAAGATTTGAGACATGATTCGAGACTTAATTTGAGACTTGATTTAGATTAGTTTGAAGACTATATTCAATGTTTGAGATTTAAGAGAAGATTTAATATTCGAGATTGGAGACGAGATTTCAAATTCGAGATTCAAGACAATATTCGAGACTCAAAACGAGATTCAAAAATGAGATTTAAGAGGAGATTCCGAATGAAATTCAGGGCAATATTTAATACGAGATTCAACATTCGAGTATCGAGACCAGATTCAAGACAAGATTCTCAAAGTATGGCGCTACAGCATTTTCCTGTACATAGTAAACAAAAATAACGAGCTTAATTTGAATTCTGAAAAATTACTACCACTTCTAACATTTATTTAATGCTAGAAATACGAGAGTGGGTTTAGTATTCGAGATTCAAAACAAGATTCGAAAAAAGATTTAAGACGAGATTCCAAACGAAATTAAGAATAATATTACGACGAGATTCGAGTCGATTTAATATTTCAAATTCAAGGCGATTTAATATTCGAGATTCGAGACAAGATATAAGGAAAGAATTAAGACATTATTTGAAATTCAAGACGAGATTTAAAATAAGATCAGAAACGAGATTCCAAAAAAAATTAGAAACGACATTTATGACGAGATTTAACATTCGAGAGTCGAGACGATATTTGAGACAAGATTCTTAAAGCATGACCCTACAGCTTTTTCTGGTAGCTATTAACCAGAGATAACAAGCCCGATTTGAATTCTAAAAAATAACTACCACTCTTAACAATAATTTATGTAAACTAGAAGATTGCACGCGATATGTGCACACAAATTGCCCTTTCCTTAGAGAAAAAAGTCGGGTAATTTACCAGGAAAATTACGCGATTTGAGACTAGATTCGAAACAAAATTTGCAACTAGATCCAATGTGTGAAATTCGAAAATAGATTCAATATACGGGATCCGAAACGAGATTAGAGAAAAAATTCGAGACATTATTCGAGATTCGAGACGAGATTCAAGACGAGATTCAAGACGAAATTC
>JAUELO010000244.1:1297677-1308572 GCA_032357855.1 Amphibolips quercusostensackenii | reverse complement strand
GTGTTTAAAATGAGATTCGATATTTAAGGATCGAGACGAGATTCGAGACAAGATTCTTGAAGTATGAACCTACAGCATTATTTGATAAATATTGAACAGACAGAACAAGCTTAATTTGAATTTGGAAAAATAACTTTTTCGGCAAATCACGAGATACGAGACTAGATTTAATGTTCGAGATTTAAGACTAGATTCAATATTCGAGATTTAAGACGAGATTCAGAACAGATCCAAGACGATATTTGAGACTAGATTTCACATTCGAGGATCGAGACGAGATTCAAAACAATATTCTTAAAGTATGATCCTACAGCTTTTTCTGGTTGAGTAACTTTTCTACCATTAAAAATAAATTTTAATCCAAAGGCCGAACGTTTAACAAAACAGTTAAATTTTGAAATCGAAAAGTTGAAATTTCAACCAAAAAATTGATTCTGAATCCAGAAAGATATTTTTTGAACCAAAAATGGAAATATCAAATTTTCAATTCAAAAAGTTATTTTTCACAACAATAGAAGAATTCTCAACTATTTAAGTTCAACTAGAAAATACGGATTTTTAATTAAATAGTTGAACTTTTAAACAAAAAACATGAAGTTTTAATTTGAAAAAAAAATTTTAACTAAATAGTTAAATTTTTTACAAAAAAAAAGAATTGTTAACGAAAAATTTAAAGATGATATAGTCACAAAATAAGATTTTAAATGAAAATGAAAAACAGTAGAATGTAACGAAAAATATGAGTTTAAAAAAAGTTAATTTCAGACCAAATAGTTGAATTTTTATCAAAATTGTTTTATTTTTAACCGAATAGTGCAGTTTACCAAAAATATTAACTATCACAGAAAAAATTATCTTTAACTAAACAGTTAAATTTTTTACCAAAAAAATGCAAATTCTCAACTAAAACTGAATTAGTTTATATTTTGCCAAAGTTTTTGACCAAATAGTTTCATTTTCTAGCAAAAAATATGACTTTTCAAAGAAAAATGTAATCGATGATATTTTATCTAAAAAAGATTCTGATTTGAGTAAAACAATAGTTGAATGCTAGAAATAAAAGGATTTTCAATAAAAAGTCAATTTTCTACCAAATAGTTAATTTTTTATAACATGATTTAAAAATGCCTAATTTTGAGAATTTTTCTAAATCTTTTTATGGGTTCGAAAGTTATAGTAATTTTTATTTTCTATAAATGTTGGTAATTATTGTTAATAGAAAAATATTAAAATTAGATTACTTTAATAATTACCTTCTTTATATTTTTTTATGTTTTTAACATTACATCACTTTAAACTTTTTTGTTTAAACTCATATAGTTTTAATCAGGTATCCATCGGTCGCACTTTTTTTACGAGACTCGAAACGAGAACCAAGATTCGCGATTTGAGACCAAATTCAAAACGAAATTTGAGACTCAAGACGGAATTCGAGATTCGAGATTCAGCACAAAATTCAAAACGAAATTCGAGTTTCAAGACGATATTCGAGATTCGACACAAGGAATGTTTGACACATCACTTTAAAAGTCTTCCGGCAATCGAAACAAAATCATACGAAAAATAAGCAAACCAAATATATTAATTATTTTAAAGGTATGAATTTGGATAAGACTTACAGAAAAATGTTTTTTTTTAATGGTCACCCATCTGAAAGCATATAACCATTCATCTTTTTGTTAGAAAAACACAAAGTAAATCCCCGGAACAACCAAACAATGACTTTACAAAAATTGTACAACCCGATCGATGTGTCTCGCCGCAAATAAAGCGAAAGAAAAACATGATTGAAAAAAGGAGGATTGACAAGGATTGTTGCATTCCAGAAATCGTCGAGTGACTTTCGAAGTCACCGGGATTCGAAGGGGCACCGGTGACATGGGCATTCGACACTGACTAATGATCCTGAGAGACAACGGTTCGCTTTTGCCTGCTTTTGCCCCTTTCCATTTTCCTCTCTTTTCCTCATTTCATCCCCTATTTTCTCAACTTTTTATTTTTATTTTCAATCGCGCCTTCGCCCCCGGGCTTATTGTGCCAACGCTGCACCCAAATTCGAAACACCCTCGTGTCGAATGCTTTATTAAATCCGTATAAAAATAAACATCGTTAGCACTCGCTGGCGCGAATCACGACGAGACCCCAAATCGTGCGGTAACGACTTTATAGCTATGAACGTCCACACTCGCACTTATAACGTCTTCGTTACGTCCAAAGGGGTGCTTGCTGAAAAATTATTGCATGACTCCTGTACATTCATTTTTTCGCTCGCTAACAATACGATTTTTCGTGTTTTCGGAGGCGTGACAAATGCGGAAATATGGTGAGTAAGTGTGACTCCTGCACGCGACAGAAGCAATTTTTATAAAGCGTTTTCCCTGTCGGAAATCAGGAATGGTTAATGGAATTGTGTGAGAAGGCGTTTTTCGGACAATGAGGATTATTGTGTGGAAGTAAAAATCTTTTTGAGGTTTCGCAGCCCCGGTCGGAAACACCTGTAGTTTTGATCGGGTGTCGGACAGCCGTACTTTTTCACGAAACTTAAAACGAGAATCAAAATTCGCGATTTCAGACATAATTAAAAAAAATTCGAGATTCAAGACGAGATTCGAGATTCAAGACAATATTCGAGATTCGAGACCGTATTCGATATTCGAGACAAGGTTCAAGATTCTACGCGAGACTCGAGATTCAAGTCAAGAATCAAGATTCCAGACAATATTTAAACCTAGATTCAATACTAGATCAAGATATTATTTGAAATTCAAAACGAGAATATGAAACATGATTCGAGATTAAAGACGAGATGAGAAGCGTGATTCAAGATGAGGTTAGAAACAAGGTTCGAGACGAGATTCATGATTGGATTCAAGACGAGATTCGAGACGAACTTCGAGATTCAAGACGAGATTTAATTTTCGATATTCGAGATTCTAGACGAGAGTCTAAATGAGGATCAAGACGAGATTTAAGACCACATTTAAGACACGATTTAGTATTCTAGATTCGGGAGAAGATTTAGAACGAGATTTGACATTCAAGCAGCGGGACGATATTCGAGACATTATTTCAGTTCAAAGGCAAAATTTGAGATTAAAGAAAAGATTCGATATTTAAAATTCAAAACGAGGTTCGTTTTTCGAAAAAAAGACTATATCCAAGATTTAAGACTTAATATTTGATATTCAATACTAGATATTTGAGATTCGTGACGATATTCGAGATTCCAGACGATATTTGAGACCAGATTTGAGATTTGACGCAAGGCTCATAATTTAAGACTAGATCCGAGACGAGATTCTAGACGAAATTCAAGGTTTAAGAGGAGATTTAAACCTAGATTCAATAATAGATTAAGATATTATTTGAAATTCAAGATGAGATTATGAAACATGATTTGAGATTGAAGACGAGATAAGAAACGTGATTCAAGATGAGTTCAAAAACAAGATTCGAGACAAGATTCAAAATTAGATTTAAGACGAGATTCGAGGCGAAACTCGAGGCAAGCTTTGAGATTCAAGACGAGATTTGATATTCGATATTCGAGATTCCAGACGAGACTCGAAATGAGGTCCAAGACAAGATTTAAGACTACATTCAAGACACAATTCAATATTCTAAATTCAGGACAAGATTCAAAACGAGATTTGACGTTTAAGCAGCACGGCGATATTCGAGACATTATTCGAGTTAAAAAACAAAATTTGAGACTCAAAACAAGATTCGATATTCAAAACTCAAAACGAGGTTCGTTATTCGAAAAAAGACTATTCAAGATCTAAGACTTGGTATTTGATATTCAATGCTCGAGATTCGAGATTCGAGACGATATTCAAGATTCCAGACGATATTTGAGACCAGAGTCGAGATTCGACGCAAGACTCGAGATTCAAGACGAGATTCAAGACGAGATTCAAGACGAGATTCAAGATTTAAGACAAGATTCGAGCCTAGATTCAATACTAGATCAAGATATTATTTGAAATCTAAAACGAGATTATGAAACATGATTTGAGATTAGAGACGAGATAAGAAACGTGATTGAAGATGAGGTTGGAAACAAGATTCGAGACGAGATTCAAGATTAGATTCAAGACGTGATTCGAAGCGAAACTCGAGACGAACTTCGAGGTTCGAGACGATATTTGATATTCGAGATTCTAGACGAGAATCAAAATAAGGTTCAAGACAAGATTTAATACTACATTCAACACACGATTCAATATTCGAGATTAAAAACAAGATTTTGAACGAGATTTAACATTCAAGCAGCGGAAAGATATTTAAAACATCATTTGAGTTTGAAGGCAAAATTCGAGATTTAAAACAAGATTCGATATTAAAAATTCAAAACAAGGTTCGCTTTCCGAAAAAAAACTATATTCAAAATTTAAGACTTGGTATTCGATATTTAATACTCGATATTTGAGATTCGAGACGATATTTAAGATTCCAGATGATATTTGAAACCAGATTTGAGATTTGACGCAAGGCTCGAGATTTAAGACGAGATCCGAGACGAGATTCAAGATTTAAGAAGAGATTTAGACCTAGATTCAATACTAGATCAAGATATTATTTGAAATTCAAAACGAGATTATGAAACATGATTTGAGAATAAAGACGAGATAAAAAACGTGATTCAGGATGAGTTCGAAAACAAGATTCGAGACCAGATTCAAGATTAGATTTAGGACGAGAATCGAGGCGAAACTCAAAGCGAACTTCGATCTTTAAGACAAAATTTAATACTCGATATTCGAGATTCTAGACGAGAATCGAAATGAGGTTCAAGAAGAGATTTGAGACTACATTCAAGACACGATTCAACATTCGAGATTCAAGACAAGATTTAGAACAAGATTTAACATTCAAGCAGCAGGACGATATTCGAGACATGATTTGAGTTTGAAGACAAAATTTGAGACTCAAAAGAAGATTCGATATTTAAAATTCAAAACGAGGTTCGTTATTCGAAAAAGACTATATTCAAGATTTAAGACTTGGTATTCGACATTCAGTACTCGATATTTGAGATTCGAGACGATATTTGAGATTCCAGACGATATTTGAGACCAGATTTGAGATTCGACGCAAGGCTTGATATTTTAGACCAGATCCGAGACGAGATTCAAGACGAAATGCAAGATTTAAGAAGAGATTTAGACCTAGATTCAATACTAGATCAAGATATTATTTAAAATTCAAAACGAGATTATGAAACATTATTTGAGATTAAAGACGAAATAAAAAACGTGTTTCAGGATGAGTTCGAAAACAAGATTCGAGACCAGATTCAAGATTAGATTCAGGACGAGAAATGAGGCGAAACTCAAAGCGAACTTCGAGATTCAAGACGAGATTTAATATTCGATATTCGAGATTCCAGACGATATTTGAGACCAGATTCGAGATTCGACGCGCGGCTCGAGATATAAGACGAGATTCAAGACGAGATTCGAGACGATATTCAAGATTCAAGACGAAATTAAAAACAAGATTCACCACTAGGTCAAGATATTACTCCAGATGCAAAACGAGATCATAAAACAAGATTCGATATTGAAGATGAGATAAGAAACGTGATTACAGATGAGATTGGAAACAAGATTTGAGACGAGATTCAAAATTAGATTCTAGACGAGATTCAAGGCGAACCTCGAGACAAACTTTAAGATTCGAGACGAGATTCAATATTCGATATCCGAGATTCTAGACGACAATCTAAATGAGGTTCAAGGCAAGATTCAAGACGAGATCTAATACGAAATTCGAGATCTGATTCAATATTCGAGATTCAAGACAAGATTTGAAACGAGATTTAACACTCGAGGAGCAGGACGATATTCGAGACATTATTCGACTTTAAAGGCATAGTTCGATATTCAAAACGAGATTCGATATTCTAAATTCAAAACAGGTTCGTATTCGAAAGAAGACTATATTCAAGATTCAGGACTCGGTACTTGATATTCAATACTTGATATTTGAGATTAGAGACGATATTCGAGATTCGAGACAACATTCAAGACTAGATTCGAGATACTATTTGAGATTTGAGACGAGTTTAGTTAAAAATTAATTTTCTTTTTGAAAATTAACTGTTTCACCGAAAACTCGTCTACTGTTTTGAACTTTATTAGTTGAAAATTCAACTACTTGATTGAATATTTATCTTATTTGTTAAAAATTCAATTTTTTAATCCGAAAAGTTAACCTTTTTAATTTAATTTAATTAAGCTTAATTTAATAAAATTTAAATTTAATTAAATTATAATTTAACCTTTAGAAGCTAACAATTTAACTATTTTGTAGAGAATTTATCTTTTTTTTTATTGAAAATTTTTCTTCTTTGTTTAAAGTTGAGCTACTTCACTACAAATTCATTTTTTTATCTGAAAAATTAACTATTCCATTTTTGGTTGAAAATGTATCCTTTATAAGTTGAAAATTCAACTCCTTGGTTGAAAGTTGATCTACTTTCTAAAAATTTAAATTGAAAATTGAATTGAAAAATTATTCTATATAATTTCAAAATTTAATTATTTTGTGGAAAATTATTCTTTTTTCATTGAAGATTTAACAACTTTGTTAAAAGTTTATCTACTTTGTCAAAAAATTTTTTTAACATGAAAATTTACTTATTCTACTTTAAATTGACAATGGGTCCTTTATAAGTTAAGAATTAAACTACTTAGTTAAAAGTAAATCTACTTCGTTAAAAATCCCTAATTTTAACTAAAAATATAACTATTCCATTTTCGGTTGAAAATGTATCGTTTATAAGTTGAAAATTCAACTACTTGGTTGAAAATTTGTCTGATTTGTTAAAAATTAAATTTTTTCTGAAATTTTAACTATCCCATTTTGGTTTGAAAATGTATCCTTTATAATTTAAAAATTCAACTACTTGGTTGAAAATTAATCTACTTTGGTAAAAAATCATTTTTCTCTGAAAATGTAACTATTACATTCTTAAATAAAAATTTATTATTGATAAGCTGAAAATTCAATTACTTGGTTAAAAATTGTTATACTTACTTAAACATTTAATTTTTACTAAAAATTTAAATATTTCATTTTTAGTTGATAATGCATCCTTTATAAGTTGAAAATTAAACTACTTAGACGTTGATTTACTTTGTTAAAAATTCATTAATTTTTTCAAAAATATAACTTTTTCATTTTCTGTTGAAACTTTGTCCTTTAGCAGTTGAAGATTCAATTACTTGGTTGAAAATTTATCTGATTTGTTGAGAATTTAATCTTTTAATCTAAAAATTTAACCATTTCAATTTAATTTAATTAAGGGAAATGAGATAAAATTCAATTTTAATTAAATTTTAATTTAACCTTTGTAAGCTGAAAATTCAACTAGTTGGTAGAAAATTTATCTTTTTCTTAATGAAAATTTAACTACTTTGTTTAAAGTTGATCTACTGCACTAAGAACTCATTTTTTTATCTGAAAAACTTACTGTTCCATTTTCGGTCAAAAAAGTATCCTTCAGAAGTTGAAAATTCAACTCCTTGGTTGAAAGTTGATCTTCTTTGTGAAAAATTCATTTTTTCATCCGAAAATTTGAATTGAAAATTTATTTTATGTGAGTTATGAATTCAATTATTTTTTGGAAAATTAATCTTTTTTTATTGAAGATTCAACAACTTTGGTAAAAGTTGACCTCCTTTGTCAAAAAAATTTTTTAACATGAAAATTCAACTATTCCACTTTTAATTGATAATGCATCCTTTATAATTTGAAAATTCAACTACTTGGTTGGAAATTGTTATACTTTGTTAAGAATTTAATTCCTACTGAAAATTTAACTATTTTATTTTTAGTTGATAATGCATCCTTCATGAGTTAAAAATTAAACTACTTAGTTAAAAATTAATCTACTTTGTTAAAAATTTATTTCTTTTTCTGAAAATTTAACTATTCCAATTTTGGTTGAAAGTTTATCCTTTATGAGTTGAAAATGAAACTACTTAGTTGAAAGTTGATTTACGTTGAAAATCGAACTACTTGGTTAAAAAATGTTCTACTTTGTTAAAAATTTTATTTTTTCTAAAAATTTAACTATTTCACTTTTAATTGATAATGCATTCTTTATAAGTTGGAAATTAAACTACTTAGTTGAAAATTATCTACTTTGTTAAAAAATTAATTTTTACTGAAAATTCAAGTATTTTATTTTCACTTAATAATGCATCCTTTTCAAGTTGAAAATTAAACTACTTAGTTGAAAGTTGATCTATTTTGTTAAAAATTAATTACTTTTTTCAAAAATGTAACTTTTTCATTTTCGGTTAAGAATTTATCCTTAATCAGTTGAAAATTCAACTACTTGGTTGAAAATTTATCTGATTCGTTAAAAATTCAATTTTTTCAACCGGAAAATTTCACTATTTAAATTTGATTTAAATAAGTTTAATAAAACAAAATTTTTATTTAATTAAATCTCAATTTTGGTTAAAAATGTATCTTCTATAAGTTGAAAATTTAACTCCTTGGGTAAAAGTTGATCTGTTTTGTGAAAAATTTATTTTTCATCCAAAAATTTAAATTGAAAATTGATTTTAAAATTTATCCTATATGAGTTTAAAATTCAATCACTTTCTGGAAAATTAATCTTTTTCTTTTAAAGATTCAACAACTTTGTTGAAAGTTGATCTACTTTGTCAAAATTTTTTTTTAACATGAAAGTTTAACTATTCTATTTTTTGTTAAAAAGTTATTCTTTATAAGTTAAAAATTTAATTATTTGCTTGAAAATTAGTCTTTTTGCTAGAAAATTAGCCTTTTTGGTTGAAAATTCAACTATTTTAGTTAAGAATTCATTATTGGTTAAAAATGTGCTTCTTTTAATTTAAAAATAATTTTTTATTTTGGAAATTTAACTAATTTAGTTAAATTTTTTCTTTTTGATTGAAATTTGAACTAGTTCAGTTCAAGATTAACCATTTAGGTTGAAAAATCATCTTTTTGTCTTAAAATTCATTTATTTTAATTTAAAATTTGCTTTTCTTTATTCTAAAATAATTTTTTTTTGTTAAAAATTCAACTATTTCAGTTCAAGCTTCATCATTTTATTTGAGAAATCATCTTTTTGGTTTTAAATTCAATTATTTGAACTTAAGATTTATTATCTTAGTTTAAAAATTCATCACCTTATTGAAAATTTTCTTTTCTTTTTTGGTTTGAAGCAATTTTTTTTAGTTAAAAATTTTTTGTTTAAATTTCAACGATTTTAATAGAAGATTTGTTATTTTAGTTGAAAATTTATCACTTTTTTGAGTTTGCTTCTTTTGCTTAAAAATTAAATTATTTTGTTGAAAATTCGTCTTTTGGTAGAAAATTAATATTATTGGTTGAAAATTGTACTAATCTAGTTAAATTTTCCATAAGTTTATTTGAAAAATCATTGTTTTTTTATTAAAAAATTAACTATTCTAGATCAAGCTTCATCATTTTATTTGAAAAATCATCTTTTTGGTTTAAAATTTAACTATTTTAATTAAAGATTTGTTATTTTAGTTGAAAATTTATCACTTTTTTGAGTTTGCTTCTTTTGGTTTAAAATTGAATTATTTTTTTGAAAATTTGTCTTTTTTTGGTAGAAACTTCGTCTCATTGGTTGAAAATTCAACTATTGTAGTTAAAAATTCATTACTGGTCGAAAATTTGCTTTTTTTGGTTTAAAGTAATTTCTTATTTGAAAATTCAACTAATCCAGTTAAAGTTTTGCTTTTTGAATAAAAATTCGACTATTTAAGTTCAAGATTCATCATTTTAGTTGAAAAATCATCTTTTTGCCTTGAAATTCAACTATTTTAATTCAAAATTTGTTTTTTTTTTGATTTAAAAATAATTTCTTTGGTTAAAAATCAAATTATTTTGTTGAAAATTTGTCTTTTGGTAGAAAATTAATATTACTTGTTGTAAAATTCGTCTTTTTTGTTGAAAATTGATCTATTCTATTTTAAGATTCATCGTTTCAGTTGAAATATTATTTTTTTGTTTAAAATTCAAGTATTTCAGTTGAATATTCATAATTTTTAGTTCAAAATTCATCAATGGTTGAAAATTTGTTTTTCTCTTGGTTTGAAAATAATTTTTTTAGTTGTAAATTTAACTAATCAGTTAAATTTTCTATAATTTTTGTTGAAAATTCATCTCTTTCGTCGGAAATTTAATTATTTTGTTGAAAATTAGTGTTTTTGGTAGAAAATTAATCTTGTGGGTCGAAAATCAATTTTTTTGCTCGAAAATTAATCTTATTGGTTCAAAGTTGAATTATTCCAGTTCAAGATTCGTTATTTTAGTTGAAAAATCTGTTTTTTCGTTAACAATTCAACTATTTCAGTTGAAGATTCATTATTTTTAGTTTTTAGTTTAATTTTTAAGTAAAATGTTGAATTAAAATGTCAAGAATAAATCTTTTTAGAACCCGAATCCGGATCATCCATACGGCTACACGAACATGAAATACGTTTCCTCGTTGATATCCGGAGTTGGAATTTTCTGCGTCGGCACAGGTCTCTCCGTCTACCACGGAATTCACGGACTCCTTTTTCCGGAACCATTCGATTCTTTTTACTGGGCTTATTTTATCCTCGGAGGCTCCCTGGTATCGGAAGGAGCGACTTTGATGGTTGCGATCAACTCGATTAAAAAGGGCGCCATGGAGAAGCGACTGAAGTTCAAGGAATACGTGATGTCAGGATTGGATCCGTCCGTAAACGTTGTCCTCATGGAGGACTTTGCCGCCGTGAGTATTTGCCATATTTCTTATTTATCAGGGTGTCCAGCAACCTTAAAAACCTTGAAAACCTAGAATTTTCCTTGAGTTTTTCACGAGAACCTTGAGTTTTTTAATTTTTTTTTGTTGC
>JAUELO010000244.1:1278466-1292684 GCA_032357855.1 Amphibolips quercusostensackenii | reverse complement strand
AGTCTCAACCTTGATAATGATGAATGATCAATCATCAATCTGGAGATGAATGTATTTAATTTTGATGACATCGTAATAAGGGGATCAAATTATGTTAAGACTCTGCTAACGAAACTTTGGAGTTCATTTTATGAAGGGCACAAGTCAATTTTACGTTGATCGAAATTTAAATCTTTCGGATATTAGTCAAACTTTGCGAATCGTTAACAACTATTTGCAACTGCTAAAAATTTTTATACTGTCTTTTGAGTTTCAGGAATTAAGGATAATCCTGCAACTTCTGTGTACTGTGTTTATAAGGATCATTATCATTATACGTGTCTTCGTACACCTCCTAATCCTTATCCTCCTCCTTCACCTCATCCTCCACTTCCTCCTCCTTCTACTCGTCTTCCTCTTTCTCTTCCTCTTCCTTTCCCTTTTCTCCCTCTTCTCCCCCTATTTCTGCTTTTCCTTCTTTTCCTTCCTTTCTCTCCTCTCCCCCTCCCAACTCCCTATCTTCCTCTTCCTCCACCTGTTCCTCTTCCTGTTCTTCTTCTTCCTCTTCCTTTTTCTAATTATGAAATTTATTTATGAATTTCTCTGAGCAATGTTGATAAAAGAAAACAATTCAATAGTAAATATTATGTAATATTAGGGAATAGTTCTGTTCTTAACATTTTGAGACTTCAGTATAGTTTGCAAATTTCCTATACTTTTAAAGAAATAAGAAAACAGTAGGCTGTGATGCATGCTATACTTTATCTGAAATAGGCCTATTTCCCCTTTCCCCTTTCCTTTTTCTTTCTTCCCTCTCCTTTTTTCCTTTTTACCTTTTCCCCTTCCTATGCCCTTTCTCACTTTTATTTTCACCCTTCCCTCTTTCTATTTGCTTTTCGCCTTTCTTTTTTCCCCTATCGTTTTCCCCCTTTCCTTTCCTATTTTTTCTTTTTTTTTGACTCTTTCCCTTCTTTTTCTTTCCTCTTTTTGCTTTTCTTGTTCTATCTACTTTTGCTTTTTCTCCCTTTCTTTTTCCTTTTCCCTCCCTCTTTTTCCCTTTTCTTCTCAACCTTTCTTTACCATTTTCTCTTTTCTTTTTTCCATTTCTCCTTTTCTCTCCCCTTTCCTTCTTCTTTTTCTAATTTCCTCTTTCCTTTTTGCTTTATCCTTTTCCCTTTTCTTATTTCTTTCCCTTCCTCTGTCCTCTTTATCCCTTAACCTTTTAAGTTTCCGCTGTCCCCTTTTATTTTCCCTCTTTTTTCCCTTTCCTTTTCCCATCTCTTTTTCCCTTTTCCTTTTCTCTTCTGCCCTTCCCTCTTTCTTTTCTCCCTGTCCCTTTTCTCATTGCTTCTTTTCTTTTCCTCTTACCTTTAACTATTTCCCCTTTTCCTCTCTCCTTTTTCTTTTTTGTCTTTTCCGTTTTTGCTTTCCTTGTCCTCTCTACTTTTCCTTTTTTTCCTTTTATTTTACCTTTCGCCTCTCTCTTTTTCTCTTTTCTTATCAACCTTTCTTTTCCCTTTTCTCCTTTTTTCACTTTTTCTTTTCCTTTTTCCAATTTCGTGTTTCCTTTTAACTTTTCTCCTCTCACATTTTTTTCCCTTTTTCTGTCCTCTTTTCCTTTTACCCTTTTAGCTTCCGTTATCTCCTGTTATTTTCCTCTTTTCCTCTTTCCCTTTCCCTTTTCCCTCTTCTTTTTTCTTTTCCCTTCCCTTTTTCCCTTTCTCTTTTTCTTACTGCCTTTCCTTTCTTCTTCTCGCAGTCCCTTTTCTTCTTTCCTTTTTCCATTTCCCCTTTCTTTTTCTTTTTTCCCTTTTCTTTACCCATTTTCTTTTTTTCCTGTCACCTTTTCCTTTTTAATTTTTCCGCTTTCCTTGTCTTCCTTCCTCTTTCTTCTTCCCTTTTTCTTTTGTTCTTTCCCCTTTTCATTTTCTTTATTCTCTTTTCACCCCTTTTCCCCTTTCGACTTCTAACTTTTCCCTTTCCCTTTACTGTTTTCCCCTCTTCCTGGCTTTTTCTTACCCCCTTTCCCCTCTCCGCCTTCATTGTCACATTTCCTTTTCCTTTTGCCCTATTCTTTTTCTTTATACATTTCCTCTTTTCTTTTTTTCTCTATCCGTTTTCTCTTCCGCCTTTCCCTGTCCCTTTTTCCGTTTTCCTCGTTTTCTTCTATTTTCTCCTTTCCCTTTTTCCTTTTCTCTTTCTCTTCCCTTTCTCTGTCCCTTTCTCATATTTATTTCCACCTGTTCCTATTCCTATTTGCCTTTTTCCGTTTCTTTTTCACCTTTCTCCCTTTTCTCTTTTGTTTTCCCCTCTTCTTTTTGCCCTTTCCTTTTCTACCTTCCTTTTTTTTGTCTCTTTTCCCTTGTTTCTCTTGCGCCTTTTTGCTTTCCTTGTCCATGGATTTTTCCTTTCTTCCTTTTACTTTTTCATTT
This sequence comes from Amphibolips quercusostensackenii, assembly GCA_032357855.1. Classification (NCBI taxonomy): domain Eukaryota; kingdom Metazoa; phylum Arthropoda; class Insecta; order Hymenoptera; family Cynipidae; genus Amphibolips; species Amphibolips quercusostensackenii. The sequence continues at coordinate 1,290,273 of JAUELO010000244.1, read as the reverse complement.
CCCTTTCTCTCTTTACCTTTTCTTCTTCACCTTTTTTCCCTTTCCCCTTTCCTTTTTCCCGTTCCTCCATTTCTTTCACCTTTTCTTTTCCTCTTTTTAATTTCCTCTTTCCTTCTTGCTTTTTTCTTTCAACTTTTAATTTCTGTTGTCTTCTAAAAATTTTTTCTTTCCCCGTTTTCCCTCCCTTTTTCTCTTTCCTTTTTCTCTTCTCTTTTTTCCTTTTCCTTTTCTCTTCCTCCCTTCCCTTGTCCTTGTCCTTTTCCCCTTTTTCTTCTTTTCTTTTTCCATTTCTCTTTTTCCTCTTTCCTTTCCTTTTCCTTTTCCATTTTTCTGCTCTTCTTGTCCCTTTTCCTTTTCTTCTTTCCCTTCTCCTTTTTTCTCTACACTCTCCACCCCTTTTCCCTCTTACTACTTCTCACTTTTCCCTTTTCCTTTCCTGTTTTACCCTCTTGCTGTCTTCTTGCACTTTACCCCTTTCCCCTCTTCACTTTCCTTGTCACTTTTCCTTTTCCTGTGTCACTTTTTCTTTTTCTTTGTTCTTTTCTCCTTTTCTTTTTTTCTTTACTCTTTCACCCTTTCGCCTTTTCCTGTCCGCATTTCCTTTTTTTGCTTTCCTTGTCCCCTTTCATTTTCTCCTTTTCCTCTTTCCTTTTCTTTTTCTTCTTTCTTTCTCTGCCCCCTTTTCGCTCTCATTTTCACCTTCCTCTCTTCCTATTTGCCATTGTCCCTTTATTTTTCCCCTATCCTTTTTTCGTTTTTCCTCTTTTCTGTTCCCCTCTTGTGCTTCCTATTTTCCCCTTTTTCTTTCCTATCTTTCTCTTTTTTGTCCTCTTTCTTTTTTCTCCTTCCTCTTTTTGCTTATCTTGTCCTCTCTACTTTTCCTTTTTCCCTTTCACTTTTTCCTTTTCTCTTTCTCTTTTCCCTTTTCTTCTCTACCTTCCTTTTCCCTTTTCCCTTCCCTTTTTGCTTTTTCTTCTTTTATTTTTCCTTTCCTTTCCCCTTTCTCTTTTTATCTGCGATTTTCTCTTTCTCCCTTATCTTTTTCCATTTTTCATACCCCTTTTTCCCTTCCTTTTTGCCCATTTTTCCTCTTTTCTTCTATCCTTTTTCTTCTTTTTCCCCTTTTCTCTTTTCCCCTATTGTTTCCCCCCTTTCTGCTCCACTTTTCCTTTCCCCCAATTCGTATTTCCTTTTACCCTTTCCCTTTTAATTTTCTTCTTTCCCCTTTTTCTTTTTTCCTCGCTCGTCGTGGTAAAATAAAGGACTATTTTACTGCCGCAGATACAGAGCGCTTATTCTGCCTATTTCAGATAAATGAAATCAGAAAGAAAAACTTAGAATATCCTAATTAATGACGTTTTACACTTTTGCTTGTGGCAAAACAAAAACTTAAAATTTTTTAGAAAGATTTCCAAAATCGTAAAAAAAAGAATCCAGAAGATTTTAAGTCAATTTTTCTAATTTTGTAGGTTTTTTTTTAAGTGTAGGAAAAACTCGGATAATTTTTAAATATGTTAAGATGGCTTAGAAGTTTTGAAAAGATTAAAAAATAATTTGAATCGTTAGACGATTTAAAAAAAGTAAAACTAAATGACGAAATGTTTTCAGGATTTCGAAAAGTTTCAAAATAATCCAAAAAAATTCTAAACATTCCTAGGTAAAATTTAAATTATTTTCTATTACAAAAAATGACTTTTCAGTAAAAATTGAAACAGATTATGAAATGTTAGAAGACATTCGAGCAAAGTCAGGAGATATTTAGAAAATTTAAAAATATTTGAATATAAATTGAAACTTGTAAGGACTTGCGATCCCCTTTTTGAAATGAAGATTTTTGAAAATTACGAAAAAAGAAGCTTTTTAAAAATCTTGAAACATTCCAAAATAATTCAATGGAAAGTTTATTAATTTAGTTAAAAATTTATGCATTTAGTTAGTAATTTCACCATTTTGTTAAAAAATCATTTTTTTTAATTTAAATTTTTTCCGAAATAAAATTCAACTTTCTACTTTTGGTTAAAAATTTATCTTTCTTAGTTGAAAATTCATTTTTTTTTAATTTCCTTATTCTGAAAAAACATTAACATTATTGTATAAAAATTCGTCTGTTTGGTTTGAATTCATACATTTTAGGAAAAAATTCAATTATTTTTTTTTTAATTTAAATATTTCGTTAGAAATTCTGTTCGTTGCTAGAAAATTCATGTCTTTGGTTGAGAATTTGACTGTTATGTTGAAAATTCGGTTTTTTTTTATTATATTTTTCTTACTAACAATTTAATTCTTTTGACTGGAAATTTAACTTCTTTTAAAGAAAATTTAATTTTTCTCATTAAAAATTTAACTTCAATTTTTGTTTGCAAATTGATCCTCCTCAGTCTTAAATATTTAAATATTTTGTTGAAAATTTTACTCGTTAAAATAAAAATATTTTGTCAAAAAGTTATCTTTTTTGTCAATAATTCAACTGTTTGGTTACAACTTCGTTCTTCAGAATAAAAAATATATTTTCATCATGAAGAATTTATCTTTTTTGGTCAAAATCAATACATTCTCAATTTTTCAATCTGATCTTGCTGCCTCTGAAATTAGAGTTTATGATATTCGAAAGTCTAATTTTAATCCCGATTAGCTCAAATACGTTTCTAACTTTCTTAATTTTCCTCCACCTAATACCTAAATTTGAAAAGATTAGATTTCTTCTTTGATTAAGTCATAAAATAGGATCTGATGTGTTTCCTAGCGATGGGGATTTGCAATTAAACACAAAATTGTGTTTACGACAGGGCGTAGAACCAATTACAACCATTGTTCAAAATTTCAATGGAGCTGAAATTAGTCTATTGATCGGAACATTTTAGAGGTAAATGTCTTGCCGGTTCAAGTTGAAGCTTTTCGCGTGCAATGGTCCCTTAAACTCTTAAAGCCTTAATCAAACAGATTGCTCTTCGGAATTAGGAGTTTAAGCTCTATTCAAATTTCAAGGTACCATCTTAAATTTACTGGGATTCCCTTGTACAGATTCTACTTTTAGAGACTGCTACCGACTTTCTCCCAAGGGAACTTTAATTCCAGGAGCTTTAATTAAGTCTCCAGGTTGCGAGCTTTCATTCGTGAATTTTGATTCGTGTATTCAAATCCTTTCGGAAAAAGTTTTGCCATTGTCACAAGCACTTGCTGATGCTTTGTACGATATTGACAATCTTCACAAAACAATTTATTTAGATTTATAATTTTAGCGCAGATATTTGACCTTTATGACTTTATAAGCATAAGTCAATAGTTACAATATTTGCTTGTTCCTCTTTAACAATTTTAGAGAGCATCTTGAAACACTGATTTGTTTGCTTAATAACTGTATTATTTAATCGTCCACTGTGTACTTCAACATTGATGGCATCAAAAGTAACCCTTAAATTCATAGATGTTTTGCTCCCACTGAAGATAAATTCTGCTGCAGATTTGGCACGTGAAGCACATTAGTGTTTGTGGTTACCATTGGCCGTTGACCATAGCCATAAGTTGGATTGAATCAACCTCTTCAGCATCTATTATTGAACATCCCAACTTTGTATAACAATGTCTTTATCTATAGATTTCAGAGTACCAAACCAGTCCTGATGTGTTGCATTCGATGCAGTACTATCAGCTAACCAGTCATCTTCACATCCTGTCACAGCAATATTCTTGAGTTCAGCATTTGAAGCCGAATGATGCGACTCCTGCTTTCTATTCCGATTATTATTTACTGCACCTCCTAACCCTTTCTGGCACTCTGATTTAAAGTGTCCTTTCTTGTAGCAATATCAATATACAATATCTTGTAGCAATATACAATATACAAAGTCTTCTAACTTTTAGATTTCCAATAAAAATTGTTACTGTCGTTATTTAAATTAGCCTGATATAAAAATTTACTCATGCTACCTTTAACTGCTGCAAATGCAGATGCTGCCTCATCAGCTTGTGCTAAATGAAGTTCTTCCTACAGTAATCATTCAACTGAATTTTTGAACTTTTTCTTTGTTTTATTGTACGAATCCCAAGCTTATTTCTCTGAGCAGTCCACCAGTGTCACTTAGCCTTTTTCTGCTCTCTAATCACAGTCAACAAGTGGTCTCTAGCCTTTTTCAGCTCTATAGTCGAATCACAAACGTATGATTCCACCTTACTTAGCTGCTAGACTACCTAGAACCTTGTCAATTTCATCAATATTATCGACTTGGCCAACATCAGCGAGTGCTTATGGCATTGACGCAATCCCACTGTTATGATGGGCAATATTCTCAGTCTCAGATATACAACGAATGAAAACGTGTTGTTCCAACATTAGCTTGTAGACACCAGATCGTTATCCATGAATGGCTTTTAGTCTAGTCAACATTTCAGCAGCAGATGGACAAGCCATGACTGATTGTGATTGACCAAATTTCGTTGCAGTAGAAATTACAAGCATTGCTGTACAACATTGCTGTATAGCAGCTACATAGCATTTAAACCATATAATTCTTTACGCTCGTTACCTTCTTCTAAAAGACATACTTATGTTCCATTAATGAGATCTATCAAACCTTTTGTATGAAAAATAATCTTTATTGCAAAGTTTCATAGGTGGGAATTCTTCCTATCAAACTTCTTAATTTGAAAATTTTTTATTTCGTCTATTCCATAATTTCTTCACTGATCCTTGTTCTTTTTTGACAACCACACCGCAAAGCAAACTTAGATGTGACAAATAGAAATAAGACAAAAATTTGTTATTAACAAAACACTTGAGTATACAAGCATAATCAGGAAATTTAAATATCTTAATTAAAGTCGTACAGAAACTGCTTTTCACAGCAGTCATCTTAAAAACCTTTTCTCTGCAAGAACTAGAGCATTATCTTAAAAAATAATTGGTAAAAATTGTATTCTTCAAATTAAAATCAGATCATGACATAAATTATTTGTTTAATAACAAAATAAGTATACCAACATTCAGAAAAAAATTTATTATTGGTTGTCAATACAATCCGCCAGCGACTATTATAAATATAAAAATGATTAAATTTTAGTTTATAAATATTTGATACAGTTCCTCTATTGCTTTCGTCCATTTGTGATGTATTTTTTTATTGTTTGTTTAATGGTACTATACTTGGATACTGTTACTAGTCCTTAAAGGTTTCATTTACAGAAAATTAGTTCCGGAGATGGGGAGGCAAATTTTGATGTCAGTTTTTTAGGTTCAGATTCGCCCTTCGGCAGTCGAATCTCTAGAGAACAACGACCTACCTACCCACTAATTTGTTTGTACAGAGCTCGTTGTCAGGGGTTCAGAATTTTTTTACCCTCTTCTCTTTCCTCTGATAAAACACTCTGCAACAGCAGCCTACGCTTCTGTATAGGATCTGATGATTGAGAGGCACCAATGTAAATATAGCGACATGACGTACGGCGATATCCTTCTTTACTTTTATATTTCGAGCATCAAATTCAAAACGTTCCATTTGAATTATTTTTAGTTATAAACATTTTAATTCAAAACAATAATGATTGGATTGCTTTGGATTAGGGCGTATAGTAGGTCCAAGGCCTTTAAAAGATCAAAAGTGTTAATAATATAATTAATAATATTGTTTTGTAAAAAAATGACATAAACTCACTTTACTACTTACTCCCTTTTCGCCTACTTCCCCTATTCTTTCATAAATCCTTAACCCCTACTTTTTCTACTACTCCTTTCTACACTCCTCCTACATACACCACTCACTTGTCCTTTGTCACTCACTTGGCCTGCGTTACTCATTTGCCCTCCACCACTCATTCGCACCTTCCAACTACCCTTCTGACCACTTGTCCTACTTCTTGGCACTTCTATACTTTTCCTTTCATAATCTTTTTTTTTTGAGCTACTTCCCCTCCCTTGTTATAATTTTCCAAACCTTACTTCACCTTCTTACCTACATCTTAATTTCATATCTATTATCCTATATTTTGCCTCAACTCCTCCTCTTGCTATCCCTCCCTGATCCTTTATTTCTTCCGGAACACTCGTCGCTACCTCCCCTTCACTTCGCTTACTTTCCCTGCTTTCCTAAAATTCCATACTTTACCAGCCCTACTCTTCCTTTTTTAGCCTACTACCGCTTTCCTCTCACAATTAAAATCCTTTCACTTACGGCACTTTTCTTTACAACGCATTGCTTAAATCCCTATTCACTTCCCACTCCTTCCTATACTTTTCTCTTCGTACACTCCTCCCCTCGCACATCATACTTCCCCTTCTTTACTCACTCGGCTACTTCTCTATTAACCTCCCTTTCCCCCATACTTTTTCGAATTTACAGCCCCTAATCTCCTACCTTTTGCTTACTGTCCCTCACATTCAAAAATATATCTACTTTCTATAATATCTGATTCCTAACATCCCCCGTTTACTTACAACCCCTTATCCCACTGCTTACTCTTATACTGCTCTTCTTACAACTTTCTCTACTAAATCACCTCTCAGTTTTCCTACTTTTCCTTACATCACTTCTTATGCTAAAAATTTCCATTTCCCTTTTTTCCTCTACTTTCCCAAACCGTACTTCCACACTCCCCGACTTCCGCCATACCTCTACCTCTCTTTCTTTCTTTTAGTCTGTTTTCCCTCCCCTCACTTTCCGTTCCTTCCTTTTCCCGCACTTCCTATACTTCCGCTTTCCGAAACCGCACTTCCACACTTCAACCCTCCCGCCACACCTCTACATTTCTTTCTCTCGCTTTTTCTATCTTTTGGCATGCTTCCTCCATCACTCCCCGTCCCATACTCTTCCTACGCTTCCTATACTTTCTCTTTCCTCAATTCTTTACCTTTTTACACTACTTCCCGTCTCGTTCTTACCCCCACTTTCCTACTACTCCACATTTTCCCATTCTCAACTTTCCATAACTTCTCCGAATTCCCCTCCCCTACTCTCCCTATTTTTGCCTGTGTCTTTTCACTTCCCCTTACTTCCCCTACTTCCCTTAAAATTACAGCCCTTAAACCCACCTTCACTTACCACGTCTTAAATTAAAATTTTTGAGAATTAAAATTTCGAGAGAATTTACTAATATTGGAAATTAAAATGTCGGGTTTTGAAATTTTTGGAATTTAATAATATGAAATTGCTGGATTTTTCTAGGTTCGTAAACTTTCACTTTCAGACTTTTTTAATTTTATTAATGAATAATTTCGGTTGTTTAATTTGTTTTCGTTAACTTGAAATTTAAATTTTTCGAAATTTTTCCCTTCTGTATTTTGCAACATTCAAGATTTTTATTTTATTTTTTTAAAATTTTATTCTATTACAACTACAAATAAAGTACATCAATATACAAAAATTACGAAAATTGCAATTTTTATTAATTATTTGTAAAAGTTTTCCCACTAGAAATTCTAAAACATTTTTTTCATTTAAATAGAAAAAATTAGATTTAAAAAATTTTGAATCAATAATAAAAAACTAGCAAGTTTTGGGGTTTTGAGGAATTCATTCTGTGCACTCATAAGTAAAATAAAAAATTCACACAGATTTTAAAAAATAAAATAAAAATTCTTTTTACCTCTTTCATACTTTTTAAAAAATTTTCGCGAGGAGGATTTTTAATGAAAAAATCAACACAAGAAAAAGTATTTTATAATGGTCTACAACACGGTTCAAAAAGTTTATTTAAAAATTTAACTATTAGGTTAAAAATAAACTTTTTTTTTAAATTCGTGTTTGCATCTTTTTGCTTGGATAATTTATCATTCTAGTTTACTGTACATCTCTTTTGTTGATAATTCGACCGCATATTTTGTTGTAAATTAATTTGTTACTAAAAATGAAAGTTTTTTATTATTGGTCGAAAATTTATCATTGCTAGTTGAAAATTTAACAATTTTTTCAAATATTTAAGTATTTTGTTGGAAATTCTTTCTTTAATAGAAAATTAATCTTCTTGATTAAAAATTTGCCTTTTTGGTTTTAATAATGATCTTTTTTTGTACAAATATTATCTCTATGGATTGAGTCTAAACTATGATATTTTTATGAGAATTAATTTTTGTTAAAAATTTATGTTTGAGTGTTAAAATTAATTTTTGTATTAAAAAATTAACTTTATTCATTTTTGGTAACATTTTTTTATAATTCATCTTTGTAGCTTTGAAATTCAACTATTAGGTAAAAAATGCTATTTTTTTTAAATTTAATAATTATGTTGGAAATTCATCTCCTTTATTGAAAGTTCAATTATTTTGTTCGAAATTGATCTTTTTTAGTTAAAAATTCAACTGCTTGGGTAAAAAACTTATTAAGTAAACATTTATTTTTTTAATTGAAAGCTCATCTCTTTAGTTAAAAATTTAATTATTTTGTAAAAAATTCTTTTTTTGCATTTATAATTGATTCTTTCAACTGAAAATGTAGTTTTTTCATTTTTAGTTAAAAATTATTCTTTTCAGTTACGTGTTCGTCATTTTTCGTAAAAAAACCTTCTTGGTTTGGAATGTCCTCTTTTTTGGTTAAAAATGTAACTTTTTAGTTTAAAATAAACTTTTTGGTTGTAAATTCGAATTTTTAGTTTAAAAATTGCACAGCTTTAGAGAAAATTCATCTTTTGTTTTGAAATTTAACAATTTGGATTAATTTTGTTTTTTCTAGAATATTTTGTTAAAATTCTTCATAATTAAACAATATATAATTACATATAAATTTTATCTGTTTGTTGAAAATCGGACTTTTTTCTAAAAAATCCTTGCATTTGGTTGTAAATTCATCTTTGTGTAGAAAATGAAACAATTTGTTTCAAATTTCAAATAACTTGTTAAAAATTTAAGTATTTTGTAAATCAGTCATCTTTTTTGGTGGAAAATTCAACTATTTGGTGAAAAAATTTATAATTTTTAGATAAAAATTTAATTATTTGTCTGAAAATTTGTGTATTTTGTTCAAAAATTCGTCTTTTTTGTAGAAAATTAATTATTTTTGTAATAATATTTCACGACTAAATTTTTTTTTGTCTTGAATGAAGTTCGGATTTGTTCAAGTTTTAAGTTTCTGGAGGATGAATTTTTTTTATATTTCTCATTTAAAATTAATTTTTATTTTCCATATCCATAAAAATAAACTTCCTTTCATATTTAAAATCCTTTAAGATTTTGTTATGTCCTCCATATCCCAAAAAAATGGTTTTGATCAATAAAAAAAATGCAAGCCTGCAAAGCATGTGTTCACGTCCCTGGATTATTATTTTTTAATTTAAAAACATAAAAACGAAAAATCCATATTATCAAATTTTTAAATATTGAGAGTTACAAAAATTTTCAAAACGAGTTAGATAATTTGAGAAATTATTTATTCTAGTTAGTAAGATATTCTAAAAAAACTCTTACTTTCATTATTTTAATATTTCCATTGATGCAAATATTTTTTACTTATCTGGAGATCGTTAACTATTTCAATAGTTATTGTAAGTCACATATTGTTAGATTTTAAACAGCAAAATTTTTTTTTTCAACTTTTTATATTCTAAAAATGTAAATGTACAATTGATAGTTTAGAAATTGTTAAATTTAAAGCTTTTAGATATTGTCTATTTATACAAAATCAAAATTGTTCAATTTCAAGTGCTCATTATTTGAAATTGTCTTAGCGCTAAAAACAGTAGATATTTTTTAAAAATGTCAATGCTAAGTAAAGTAGATTTTTATATTCTTAAATAAAAAGAAAAATTTTTTGGCGCACTTAATTAGCTAATTTTAAAAATATTTAATGTCTATAGATTCAGCAAAAAAAGATTTGACCTTTAATGTTTTATTTAAATCCTACATAGTTTATTCTAAATATAGTCAATTCAAAAACAAAATTTTAACTAATTATAATAGATACTTCTGTGAGTTAAAAAAAAGCTTTCACTACTCGCAGTAGCGTATTCTACTTTTGCATATAAAATTATTTTGTAGATGTAAAATGACTTATTTTATTTTCAAATATCGTTTATTCAAAGAGGAAATGGTAAAAAGGGAAGTTCTTTAGCAATGGGAAGAAAATAGGCAATTTCAAGAAGGTGAAACGCAGAGGAATAGGGAAAAGACTGTGCACCCTGTGAACAATATTCTTTAATCCTTATTTTGAGCTTATGTGTATTTTAATTTTTTATTTTGAGGTAATTCGTATTTTTCAACGAGTTAAAATTTTGCTAAATCTTAAAAGGCGTTCACAACTTCTTACTGGTTGCAAATAACGAAATTTGTAGAAAATTTGTTTAAAGATTCATATAGAAAAGAGTTTTATGAGTAGATTTATACAAATAAATATACATTATTGAAATATTTTACTCGCCATATAACCATGATTTTATTTCAAAAGCTTAACTCGTCCTTTACTGAGTCATGGATAATTATAATTTATATTTATTTATATTTATATTTATATTAATATTGCTTTTCAAGACAAAATTTCTATCATTACCAGTTTGACGGATAGAGCCATCGGTTTGTCTGACAGTGTTTTTCACAAAAAGGATTTAAAAATCGTCTATGATTTATTAAGAGATAATAATCATCCCAAAAAAATCCTGGAAAAATTTACAAATAGTAGAATAGAAACTCTTAAGAATAGAAAAAATAACCATCAAGTTGGTGACACTAACAATAGCAGTAACAATGATAAACAATTTGAGATAGAAAATATTGTCGTTTTACCGTATATGAAAGAAGTATCTAAAGCGTACAAAATACTATATGGTCAATACAATGTGAAAGTAGTGTTTACGTACAAAAAAGATAATTTTCATTGTTTTTCCAAAAATAAAGATCCTACTCCGTTTGAACAAAAAACACATGTTATCTACTATATACCATGTGAATGCGGATGTGCTTACATCGGACAAACTAGCATATACATCCGAGTTAGAATCAGGGAACATATTAATGATTGTAAAGAAGATAAAAAGAAGAACAGCTCTTGTTATACATTCACATGATAATGACCATAATTTTATTTTTCAAAAAACTAGAATCCTTAGCACCGAAAATAACTACAGCAAACGAAACTTTAAAGAAATGTTTATGTTACTAAAAATGTTAACAATATCAATAAGAGGACAGACACCGAATTTACAATGATATCAATCATAATATTATTTTAATTTAAGGTTGAAAAGAAGTCGAGTTTCTCATGAAAAATTTTAATGCAAATGTACATTAAAAAGATTCATGATTATAAAAACAGACTTCACAAGACAACCTTACTTTTCGGCTCATTAGAGACAAATTATTATGCTGACAAACAATAGGTAAATATGATTTTAAAATACTATACTGTTTCGCGCGGTTTTCTTCTCAATGTCACGTGATTTCTTCTCTCTTAGATTTCATTCAATGTTACGTGATTTTATTTAATGTCACGTGATACATTTAAATAGAATAGATCTTTCTCTTCTCCTCTGGTTCTCTTCCAGCTTACATGTGTTGGCCCACCATATATATTAAAAATAAAGAAAAATAGCTGAAGAACATGGGGAAGAAGAGAAAGATAGCCAAAATTTTTAATTTAAAATTAAATCTTACGTGTCTGATCTGATCTGCACATTTTTCGTAGAGGTAAGTGAGGTCATGTAAAAAGGATTTTACATACATATTAATAACATCGTTATACTTTATATTTTAACAACTTATATATCTTTTATAGTCAACGTGAAATGATAAGGATTTATAATAGAACATCCATACTGAAGAGGTTCTCCATTGGAGAACGAAAGCCTTATGACTCATAAAAAGTAATGAAATATCCGGACAAGTGTAACAAAAA
>JAUELO010000244.1:1206236-1221958 GCA_032357855.1 Amphibolips quercusostensackenii | reverse complement strand
TGCTGTTGATTTTGCTGTTTTTATTGTCGTTGTTGTTGTCGTGGTTGTTGTCGTGGTTGTTGTCGTGGTTGTTGTTGCTGCTGCTGTGAGTGTTGTCGTTGTTGTTGTTTTTGTTGTTGACGATGATATTGTTTTCGTCGTTGTTGTTGTTTTTGTTGTTGTTTTTGTTGTTGTTAAGAATAAACAATTTGAGTTAAAAACTCTGTTCTTTGCTTGGAAATTAAAATTTGTTGTTAAAAATTTCACTTTTAATTGAAACTTCAACTAATTGACTGTTACTTATTGTATGTGAATAAAAAAGTTAATAATATTTTTTTGCTGAATTCCTTTTATCTTCTCTGTAATGAACTCTTGGATGTTGTTGAAAAGGAAACCACTAAAAATTATAATCTAACGGAACCATTCGGACTATCAGAAGTAATAGTCCAGATCAATCTCGTGGATCTGAAGATTGGGTGATTTCCATAGGTTTATTGTACCGTAAAGCCGTTATCACTCTCCTCATGCATTATTTATCAACTGCTCAACTCAACTTGAAAGATAATATCTAGTAACTGCCTTATTAATCCCAGAAGCTTGATATAGTACAATACGACTTTTCTAGGACCACTCTTAACAAAGTTTCATCTTCTTCCCCCTTTTTATTTATTTATTCATTTATTATTTTATTCGATATGGAAGTCGAAGTGAAATCGATTCTCGACCAATAAACGCTTATTTAAATAATGAGCCTCTTACCAATAAATTAACTGTGATTCAAGTAAATAGACAAACAGCTTGATCGGTTCAATTTTAATGGAGAAGCGTCAATTTACTGCCCTATTTGCTATTCAGGTCAATACTCAATATTTGCATCGGAATTGGTAATTAGCGTCCAAATGTAAATGAGGTGGGGTAGTTATTTATTTTTTTTTCAGAATTATACAGGTTTTAAATAAGTTGGCAAATGTTGAGGTTTTTATTTTTTGTTTAAGACGAATGAAAAATCCCGAAAACTAAATTCCCCATACTGTCAAATTCCCAAATTGGAGAATTCCTCAATAATAAAATTTTCTGATTACAAAATACCCAGAAGAAAATTGCCGAATTATAAAATATCCAAACTAGAAAAGTCCCGAATTCAAAAATTTAATTTTTTTTTCATAAAATAATAAAAATTATTACAAATAAAATTCGAAAAATTTTTGACAGGAATATTAAATAATTATAATACTCCCGAATACAAAAAATTACTTTTTCCCTAATTATAAATTTAATACAATTTTTAAAAATAAAATCTTGAAATTCCTGAATAATACGATTCCTGGAAAATTTATAATATTACCAGAAAGTTCCGGATCAAACAATTTAATTTTTTTATTTGTAAAATAACTAAAATTATGAAAATTAAAGTTGGAAAATTTCCGAATTATATAATTCCTAAATAATTTATAATATTACTAAATTTAAAAATTCCCGAAAAATAACATTTCCGACTTAAAAATTTTCAAATTATATACAATATCCGAATTGAACAATTTGATTTTTTTCATGAAATAATTAAAATTATTAAAAATAAAATTAGAAAAATTCTCGACTGAAAATTTTCGAATTATAAAATATCGGAACTAGAAAATGTCCAGATTATAAAATTTCCGAATTATAATACTCACGAATACAAACAATTACTTTTTCCTTAATTATAGATTTCATTAAATTCTTAGAAATAAAATCGTAAAATTCCTTCATAATACAATTCCTGGCGAATTTATAATATTACCAAAAAGTTCCTGATTAAACAATTAAATTTTTTTATTTATAAAATAACTGAAATTATGAGATTTGAAGTTGGAAAATTTCCAAATTATATCATTCCTAAATAATTTATAATATTATCAAATTTAAAAATTTCCGAATAATAAAATTCTTGACAGAAAATTTTCAAATTATATAAAATATCCAAATTGAAAAAAAATTTAATTTTTTTCATAAAATAATTAAAATTATTACAAATAAAATTAGAACAATTCTCGGCAGAAAATTGTCAAATTATAAAATATCGGAACTAGAAAATTTCCAAATCATAAAATTCCCGAATTATAATACTCCCAAAAACAAACAATTACTTTTTCCCTAATTATAAATTTAATACAATTTTTAGAAATAAAATCGTAAAATTTCTGAATAATACAATTTTTGAAGAATTTATAATATAACCACAAAGTTCCCGATCAAACAATAAAATTTTTTTATTTATAAAATAACTAAAATTATGAGAATTAAAGTTAGAAAATTTCCGAATTATATAATTTTTGAATAATTTATAATATTACCAAATTTAAAAATTCCCGAATAATTAAATTTCCGACAGAAAATTTTCACATCATATAAAATATCCAAATGGAAACAATTTTATTTTTTTCATAAAATAATTAAAATTATTGCAAATAAAATCGGAAAATTCCCGAATGAAAAAATTCCCGATAGAAAATTGTCGAATTATATAAAATATGCGAGCTAGAATAATCCCGAATTATGAAATTCCCAACCAAACAATTGAATTTTTTAAATTCATAAAACAATTGAAATTATTACAATTAAAATTGGAAAATTACTGAATATATAATTCTTAAAAAATTCACAATATCACCAAATTTAAAAATTCCCGAATAATAAAATTCCCGGCAACAAATTTTCTAATTATATAAAATATCCTAACTAGAAAATTCCTGAATTCACATAATTAAATTTTTTTTATTCGTTAAATTAATAAAATAATTACAATTAAATTTTGAACATTCCCAAGTGATGAAATCCCTGAACTAGAAAAATTAGTTCTTTTTTATAAATATTATTTATTGATTAAGAATACAATAATCGAATATTTGTATATAAAATTACTTTTGTTTTAAATTCAAACAAGAATTCTAGTTACTTTAAACATTAAAAATAATTTTTCACTTTAATGAAAATATTTTATTATTCTTTTTTTAATTGAACACCTGAAAATCTAGAAAAATAAAATTCTTGAAAGCTTATTAAATTATTTCTTACAAATATTATTTATTGACTATCAATACAATAATCGAATATTTGTTTAAGAATACTGTTTTTTTATATTCAAACAATAATTTCAAGAACTTTGAACGTTAAAAATAATTTTTCCTTTCATAAAAATATTTGATTATTGTATTTTTAATGAAAGGACTAAAAAATCTCGAAAAATAAAATTTACGAATAGTGAAATTTCCGAATTTCAAAAATTATGTGTCATAAAATTTTCAAGAGTTTATAATATTACCGAATTTGGAAATTCCACAATAATAAAATTCCTAAAAAAAAATTTCCAAATTCAAAAAGTCATGTTTTTTAAATCAATATTATTTATTGGTTGAGAATACAATAATCAAATATTTGTGTAAAAAATCACTGTTATTTTAAATTCAAACAATAATTTCAGCAGATTTTAACATTAAAAATAATTTTTTTCAATAAAAATATTTAATTATTGCATTTTTAATAACACTACTAAAAATTTCCGAAAAATTAGGAATTTAGTTTTTTTTATAAATATTATTTATTGATTTAAAATACAATAATCAAATATTTGTATGAAAAAATTACTGTTATTTTAAATTCGAACAACAATTTCATCATCTCTAAACATTAAAAATAATTTTTTGAAATAAAATTCTCTAATTTGAACAATTAAATATTTCTTATAATTATTATTTATTAATTGAAAAAACAATATTTAAATATTTGTATAAAAAAATTACTGTTAATTTAAATTCAAACAATAGTTTTAGCATCTTAAAACATTAAAGTAATTTTTTTGTATGAAAATATTTAATTATTGTATTTTTAATAGGATGACTGAAAAATCCCGAATAACAAAATACCCAAATTTCATAATTCGCAAATAATGAAATTCTTGAGGGTTTATAATATTACCGAATTTGAAAATTCCAGAATAATAAAATTTCCGACAGAAAATTCCCGAATAAAAATATTAAGTTTTCAAAAATAAATATTATTTATTGATTGAAAATACTATAATCAAATATTCGTATAACAAAATTACTATTACTTTTAATTTAAACAATGATTTTAGCAACTTTAAACATCAAAAATAATTTTTTTTTGGATAAAAATATTTAATTATTGTGCTTTTAATGAAACGACTGAAAAATCCCGAAAAACAACATTCTTGAATTGCAAAATTTGCGAATAAAAAAAATGTTGATAGTTCAAAATATTACGGATTTCGAAAATTCTAGAATAATAAAATTCCTGACATAAGAAAATTTCATTTTTTTATAAATATCATTCATTAATTTAAAATACAATATTCAAATATTTGTATGGAAAAATAACTGTTATTTTAAATTAAAACAATAATTTTATTAACTTCAAACATTAAAAATAATTTTTAATGCAAATATTTAATTATTGTATTTATAATAGGACGACTGAAAAATTCCGAAAAATAAAATTCTCGACAATTAATATTTTCGAATTTGAAAATTCTCGAATAATTCAATTCCCGACAGAAAATTTCAGAAAAAAAAGTTAATTCTTTTTTTACAAATATGATTTCTTGAATAAAAATTCCAAAATCGAAAATTTTTATGAATAAATACAGTTATTTCAAATTTAAACACTAATTTGAGGAACTTTAAGCATTACAAAATTTTTTTTTATAAAAATATTTGATTATTGTATTTTTGATTGGACGACTAAAAAGTCCCAAAAATAAGAATCTCGACACTAAGAAATTCCCGAATTAGGGAATTCGCAAATAATAACATTTTCGATTAATAAAATTTCCAAATGATAAAATTCCCGAATAATGAAATTTCTGATTTTAGAAATTCCTGAGTAAAGACTGAATAATACCGTACAATGAAATTTCCAACACTCAAAAACTCCCGAATCGTAAAATTTTTTGATAATAAAATTTCCAAATGATAAAACTTTCGACTAATAAAATCAAGAATTACAAAATTTCTGAATTGTAAAATTCCCAGATGGTAAAATTTCCAACTGAAAATTACTAAATTATAAAATATCCAACTTGAAAATTCGCGAATTGAACCAATTAATTTTTTTTATTAATTTCATTTATTCATGAAGTAATAAAATATTTTTATAAAAATATGTTCCAAAAGTTTAAAGTTTCTAAATTGATTGTTTTAATTCAAAATAACAATAATATTTTTTAAATTTCATCTAGAAATATGTTTTTTTTTTCAATTATTGATATTTTAAATTCCAACAATCATTTCAAAAAATTTAAACTGAAATAATAATTCTTCATATAAAAATATTAAACGATTCTACTTTAAATAAATAAATGTTATGCATAAAAAATTTGTCCAATTTTTTAAATTCAGAAAATTTATGATTCGGAAATTTTCTTTTGAAAGTTTTTATTGTTCAGAAATTTTTAAAACTGTTCTGGAATATTATTATTCGGGAATTTCAGAATTTATTAATTTTATTATTTATAAATTTTATTAATCAGAAATTTTCCAATTCAGAAATTTTATAGTGTCTGGAATTTAATTTTTCGGGATTTTTCAGTCGTCCCATTTGTTTTAGATGAAGGATAAATAGTTTGAAATATTTTTTATTTAGAGTAAATTAATTAGAAGCTGTATATATTATAATAATAATCCCTAGGGAAATTTATGCAATAATTTTGCAACATACATCTAATTGTAATACATATACATTTTATTTTTTTAACAATTTAAGCATTATTTTTTCGATAAAAAAGTTAAAAGAAAAATGCTTTTATCAAAATTGAAACTTTGTTAAAAATTCGTCTTTTTTATTAAAAAATTAATATTCTTAGTTAAAAATTCATCTGGTTAAAAAATTTACCAATGTTTAATTAAAATTAAAATTAATTTATTCAAAATTTATTTTATTTTTTGAAGATTCATCATGGTTATTTAATATTTAATTAAAGTTCGTTTTGAAATTAATTTTCAAACTGAAAATTTAAATTTGAACTTTTGGTTAAAAATTGAATTTTTTCCAGATTAAAATTTAATTTTTTTAGTTGAAAATTCAAATCCTAGGTTAAAAATTTATGCATTTTGTAAAAATTTCGTCTCCTTCAGTAAGAAAATTAATCTTTTCAGCTTAAGATGCATCTGCTCCTTTGAAAATGCAACTATGCTTGATTGAAAGTTGAAGCACGTTGTTCAAAATTTATTTTTTGGTTGAAGATTTACTATTTGAAATTCACCTCTTTAGATAAAAAATTTAATATTTTTTTTTAAATTCGTTTTATCATGGCTTAATATAAACCTTTTTAACTAAAAATTGACCTTGTCCAATTTTGTTTGAAAAATTAATCTTTTGTAGCTGAATATTTAACTTTGGTTAAAAATTCATGTATTTTGTTGAAAGTTCGTCCGTTTTCTTTAAAAACTCGGTTTATTTTTGATTTAAAAATAATCTTTGTGAACGAAAGTCCAACTTTTATAATTTTGGTTAATAAATAAATTATTTTAGTTGAAAATTTAACTGTTGGGTCAAAAATTCATCAATATTTTTCTTTCAATTCGACTTTTTGTTTCAAATTCGTCTTTTTAGCAGAAAATTTATCATGTCAGCTAAAAACTTAAATGAATTTTTTTTCAACATTAATTTTTTCCACTAAAAATTTAAGTTATTGATTTTTGGTTTAAAATTAAATTTTTCCATTGAAAATTGAATTTTTGAAAAATAATAATTAAAGTGTTCGGTTGAAAAGTCATTAATTAAAAAAAAAATTTGTCAACAGAAAATTAAAATTTTTAACTGAAAAGTAAATTTTTTAACTTAAAACTGAATTTTGTAACTTAAACTTAATATTTTCAACAAATTAAAAATCTTTTAAAAATTGCTTTCTTTTGTTTAACAATTACCGTTTTAACTAAGAATTAACTTTTTGCAGTTTTAAAGTTTAAAAATCCATTTTGTTGGCTTAAAATTGATTTTTTACATCTTGAAATTTAACTATTTCATTCATGGTCAAAAATTTATCTCATTCAGTTGTAAATTTATCTGTTTAGTTAAAAATTTAAGCATTTTGTTGGAAATTAGTCTCTTCTGTTAGAAAATAATTCTTGCTGGATGAAAGTTCATTTTTTTGGTAGACAAATAACTTTTTAAACTGAAAATTTAAATATTTCACTTTTGGTTAAAATTTATAATTTGCAATTTAGAATCCAACTATTTGTTAAAAAATTAATTCACTTTTTTAAAATTCGTCCATTTTAGTAGAAAATTAATCTTTATGGTTGAAAATTTAAATGTTTTTTTAAAAATGCAACTATACTTGGTTGAAAGTTAAACTGATTTGTGAAAAATTCATTTGCTGGTTATAAAATTCATCATCTCCGTTAAAACTTCATTCCTTTAGTTTAAAAAATATCTATTTTTTTAGAATTTGTGTTTTTTGTTAAATAATAATATTTCAAGCTAAAAATTTAACTTTTCCACTTTTGGTTAAAAATCGATATTTTATAGTTAAAAATTCAACTACTTGTTGAAAAACTAAAGTATTTTGTTAAAAACTCGTCCGTATTTGTTTAAGTTTTGGTTTTTTATTTGTTAAAAACTTAAAATTGAACTTTTTACGTTTCGGTTGAAAATTGAATTTTTTTAGTTGGAAAAACGTCTTCCTGGTTGAAAAAGAATGTATTTTGTTGAAAATTCATTTTTTTTAGTAAAAAAATTGATAATTTTATTTAAAAATTTATCTCATTGGTTGACAAATAGGAAAGAGAGCAGGGGATGGGACGGGAAATGAAGGGGGGGGGGAGAAGGGTAAGTAATGAGAATACGTCGTGAAAGAGTGTGTTAAATGAGGTAAATAGAGGGAAAGAGAGTGAGAGACCTAAGATAAAGTGAGGAAAGTGAAAATAAAAGAAGTAAAAGAAAACGTTCAGAGGTACAGTGAGCAAAATGAAGGGTATAAAAAGTAGTGAAAGTTAGGTAAAATTAGGGCGGAGAAGTTGCAAAAGTAATAAGCGCAATGGAAAGAAGGGGGGCTTAGGAAGGTAGAAAAAATTAGAAGAAGAAAAGAGGAAAATTAATAAGAATGAGGAGTGTCAGTGTTTGAAATAAGGGAAAATAAGAGAAAATAAGGGGGGGAAAGTTGAGGAAGTAAGGTGAAATGAGGAAAGGAAGAGTGAAGGAAGTGAGAGAAAATGTGAATATGCGAAGTAGGCGGAAATTAAGGTATGGAAAGAAGTGAAAGTTAAAAGAAATGAGGGATGTAGAAGTAGTGTAAGTGACAAAAAATTAGAAGAGGGGAAGCAGGAGAAGTAATGAGAAATAAGGAAGGGGATGTAGGAAAGGGTTAAGAAAATGAGGGATGGGGTAGTGGAAGAAGTTAGGAGAATGGCGTGAGGGGAAATAGGGAAAGTGATATGTAATGACGGAAGGAAAAGTAGGCTTTTTGGTAGAATATTAATCTTCTTCGTTGAAAATTCACCTCTTTGGTTGGAAAATTAGAAAGGGGTTAGGGGAAGTGGGGTAAAATGAGTGAAAGATAGTAAGTGGAAGTAGTGAGAATAAGGAGTGGAAAAGTGCGTTAAATAAGGGGAAATAAAAGAAAGAAGGTGGTAGAAGAATTAATTAAAATTAGGGGAGGGGTGTAGCGGAAGCTTGAGAAAATGCAAATTGGGATAGCACAGGAAGTTAGGTGAATGGTGGGTTGTAAAATAGGTCAAGTGATAGGTGGTGAGGGGAGGAAAAGGGGACCTTAGAATAGAAAATTAATTTTCTTGGTTGAAAATTCACCTTTCTGGCTGAAAAATAATAAAAGGGAGTAGGAGAAGTGTTGTAAAATTAGGGGAGTGGGAAAAGAGGAAATAACGAGAATAAGCAGTGGGAGAGTGTGTGAAATAAGGAGAGAAAAGTGTCAAAAGGAGATGAAATAGGTAAAGTGAAAGTTGAGGAAGTGAGAAAAAATATTAAGAGGTGAAGTGAGCGGAAATGAAAGTATGGGGAACAGTGGAAGTTAGAATAAATGTGGAGTGGACAAGTAGAGTAAGTGACGGGTAATGAGAAGACAGGAAGTAGAAGAAGTCATAGGGAATAAGGAAAGTGTAAAGGACGGCAGAGAAAATAAGGGTTAAAGTAGTAGAGGAAGCTAGTAGAATGGTGAGCGAAGAAATAGGACAAGTGATGAGTAGTGACAGAAGGGGAAGTAGGCTTTGCGGTAAAAAATAAATTTACTCGGTTGAAAATTCATCTTTTTGGTTAAAAAATAGGAAAGGTAGTAGGGGCAGTGATAGAAAATGAGGAAAGGGAATAAAGGGAGAGTAATGAGAATAATAAGTGTCAGAGTGTGTGAAGTCAGAAGAGAAAAGTTTCAAAAGTAGATGAAATGGGAAAAGTGGAAGTAGAGAAAGTAAGAAATAATCTAAAGAAGTGAAGCAAGTAGAAATGAAGAAAAGTGAAGTACTAGAAGTTAGAAAATATTTAAAGCGGGAAAGCAGGGTAAGTGATGGGAAACGAGATGAGTGGAAGTAAGAGAAGTAAAGAGAAATAAAACAGTAGTGTAGAGGAAGGTAGAGAAAATGAGGGTCGAGGTATCACAGGAAGTTAGAAGAATAGTGTGCGGGGACATAGGGGAAGTAATAGGTGGTGAGGGGAGAGAAAGTTGGATGTTTGATACAAAAAGCAGGAGAGTGTGTGAAATGATGGAAGTAAAATGTCAAAAGCAGATGAAATGAGGAAGGTGAAAGTTAAGGAAGTGAGGGAATATATTATAAGGTAAAGTGAGTGGAAATAAAGGTATGGTAAGTAGTGAAAGTTAAAAGAAATAGGAGCGGAAAAGTACGGTTAGTGACGGGAAATAAAAAGAGGAGGAGTAGGTGAAGTAATGGGAAATAAGTGATGGGGATGTATAGAGAGGTAGAGAGAATGAGACGTGGTGTTGTAGGGTGATTTAGAAGAATAGTAGTAGAGAAAATAGGGCAAGTGATAGGTTTTAAGGGAAGAAAGAGTAGGATTTTTGGCAGAAAATTAATCTTCTAGTTCGAAAATTCCACTTTTCTTTGAAAATGCAACCATACTTGGCTGAAAGTTTAACTACTTTGTTCAAAACTCATTTTTTGTTTGGACATTTATACTTTTAGTTGAAAGTTCATTTCTTTGGTCGAACAATGGACTTCTTTGTTGAAAATTCTTTTTATTGTGTGTTAAAAAACTAATCTTTTTAACTGCAAATGTAAGTGCGGTGAGATGAGATAAGGGAAAGTACAGGAAGTAAGGGAAAATGAGGAGAGGGGGAGAAGTGGAGGCAATGAGAACATGGGATGAGATATTGTTCTAAGTGAGAAAAGAGAATGTAGAGAAAGTGATAAGAAATGTTGAAAGGTGAAGTGAGCGGAAAAAAAGGTATGGGATGTAGTGGACGTTAGGAGAACTGGGGGATGGAGAAGTAGTGTAAGTGCCAGGAAATGAGAAGAGGGAAAGCAGGAACAGTAATATGAAATAAGGAAGGTTGGTGTAGGAAAGAGTCCAGAAAATAAAGGGTAGGGTTGTGGATGAAGTTAGAAGAATGCTGTGAGGTGAAATAGGGCAAGTGATATGTAATGACGGGAGGGAAAGTAGAATTTCGGTAGAAAATTAATCTTCTTTGTTCAAAATACATCTTTTTGGTTAAAAAATTGAAAAAGGGAGTAGGTGAAGTAAGAGAAAATGAGGGGTGGAAATTTAGGGGAAGTAAAAAGACTAAGGAGTGTCAATGTGTGTTAAATGAGAGACAATGAGGAAAAATGAGGGAATGAATGTGAGGGAGTGAGGTGAAAATAAGAAAAGGGAAAGTAGAGGAAGTGAGGGGAAATGTTGAGAGGTGAAGTGAGTGGAAATGAAGAAATGGGTAGAAGTGGAAGTTAGGATAAATGAGGGCAGATAAGTAGAGTATGTGACGGTAAATAAGAAGTAAGGAAGTAGAATAAGTAATAAGACGTGAGGTGGTGTAGGGGAAGGTAAACTAAATAAGAGGTGGGGTAGCAGAGAAAGTTAGGAGAATAGTAGGCAGGGAAGTAGGACAAGTGATGGGTAATGACGGGAGGGAAGGTAGGATTTTTGGTAGAAAAGTATTCTTCTGGATTGAACATTCATCTCTTTGGCTGAAAAATAGGAAAGGCAGTAGGTTAGGTGATAGAAAATAAGTGGAGTGGTGAAAGACGAAGTAATAAGAATGATGAGTGGGAGAGTGTGTGAAATAAGGAGAAAAAAGTGTCGAAAGTAGATAAAATGAGGAGAGTAAAAGTAGAGAAAGTAAGGAGAAACATTGAGAGGTAAAGTGAATTAAAATAAAGGCACGTGAAGTAGCGGAAATTAGAAAATATGTAGGTCGGAAAAGTAATGCAAGTAATGGAAAATGATAAGAGTAAAAGTAGGAGAAGTACAGAGAAATAAAAGAGGGGTGTAGAGAAAGGTAGAGAAAATAAGGGGTAGGGTTGTACAGGAAGTTAGAAGAATGGTGTATGGGTAAATTTAGCAGGTGATAGATGTCGAGGGGAGGGAAAGTGGGCTTTTTAATGGAAAATGAATCTTCTTGGTTTAAAATGCATCTCTTTGATTAGAAAACAAGAAAGGAAGTAAAAGAAGTGGTAGAAAATAAGAAGGGGAAAGGGGAAGTAATGAACATGAGAAGTGGGAGAGTGTGAAAAATGATGAAAGTAAAGTGTCAAAAGTAGATGAAATCTAGGAAGTGAAAGTAAAGAAAGTGAGGAAATATATTGAGAGGGAAAGTGAGTGAAAATGAAGGTATGGTAAGTAGTGGAACTCAGAAAAAATGGGAGCATGGAAGTACGGTAAGTGACGGGAAATGAGAGGAGGGGAAGTAGGTAGAGTGATGGTAAATAAGGGATGGGGGTATGTAAATGTAAAGAAAATGAGGGGTGTTGTAATAAAGGAAGTGAGCAGAAGAAAGGGAGGGAAAATAGGGCAAATGATAGGTATTGAGGGGAGAGAAACTAGGCTTTTCAGCAGAAAATAAATCTTCTAGTTAAAAAATTCAACTTTTCTTTAAAAATGCAACTATACTTGGCTGAAAGTTGAACTACTTTGTACAAAACTCATTTTTTGCTTAGTGATCTATAATTTTAGTTGAGAATTCATTCCTTTGGTTGAACAATAAAATACTTTGTTAAAAATTCGTTTTTTGTTTGTTATAAAACTTATTCTTTTAACTACAAATGTAAGTGCGGCAAGATAAGGAAAGGGAAATTAGAGGAAGTAAGAAGAAATGCGGGGCGGAAAAGTATGGTAAGTGACAGGAAATAAGAAAAGGGAAAGTGATGGAAGTAAAAGAAAATAAGGAGAGGGAAAAAAGTGGAGGCCATAAGAACTAGGGATGGAATAGTATTATGAAAAACAAAAGAGAATGTAGAGGAAGTGAGGAGAAACGTTAAAAGGTGAAGTGAGCGAAAATAAAGGTATGGGAAGTAGTGGACGTTAAATGAAACTAGGGGCGAAAAAGTAGGGTAAGTATAGGAAAATGCTAAGAGGGGAAGTAGAAGACTTAATGAGAAATAAGGGTGTGTAGAGGAAGGTATAGAAACTAAGAAGTATGGTAGTAGAGGAAGTTAGGAGATGGGAGGGAAAATAAGGCAAGAAATTACTATGAGGAAAGAGGGTGTAGGGAAAGGAAGGAAAAATTAGGGGTGCGGTAGTAAAGGAAGATAGGAGAAAGGTGAGGGAATGATGTGAGGGGAAATAGGTCAAGGTATGTGTAAGGAAAGTAGGGCAAGTATATTTTTTGGTGAAAAATTAATCTCCTTGGATGAAAATTCATGTAATTGGTTAAAAAATAGGATAGGAAAGGGTAATGGTAAAAAAAGGTTCAGAGAAGTAGTATTTTTGACAGAATTAGCTGCGTCACGAGGGAAAAAGTCTGTTTGCTCGCGAAAATGTCAAGAGCTGGCTCAACTGTTTTTCCGGCGATATTTCTCATTCTCAGCCTCAAAGGCCCACACAACTGTCTTACTTCGCTGTGAGCCTCATTACGAATGAGTTAGTATTAGCGCATTACTTTGTTCTATAGGCTGCGCTAAGACACTTTATTACTCAAAATATCTTCTGCGAATTACAAGTCCGTCGAGTTGGATAGAGGTACTAATTTAAGTCGCTTTTTGTGAGAAAGGAAACTTATCGTGACATCGCTTTTGGTGTCGGCATGAGGAGGTTAATGTGCTAAAAAAAGAGCAATAAGGGTCGTACTTGGATTATTGTTGTGTTGATGGCTCAGAGTGTATTAAGAGGAATGAATTGTGGGAGCGAATATTAATTTTAGGATGGCGAGGAACAAGTGTGTTGCCAATTTGTACTCGTTAGAGAGTTTCAGAATATTATTTTGCAGCCCTTTTAGTCGAATTGTTTTTATAAAAATTTTTGAAGTAAAACATTTTTTTGGACGGAAGCAAGAAAAAGAAATACGGGCGACCTACTAACCGAGTGACCGCACGATCAAGCAGGGTCTGGATCGAAAAATCTTTCTATCTCTCTCTCAATTTTCGTTTTTCTCTTTTTCTTTGCCTTTGTCCTCTCCCTACTCACTTATCTCCTCTTCCCCTTGTCTTTTTCCCCTTTTCCCTTTCTTATTTATCCTTTCCGTTTTTTCCTTTCTACTTTCCCCTTAACCTTTTTTGTTTTCCCCTTTCTGCCATTTTTTCTCTCCTCTTTCCCCTTTCACAGATCCCTTTTCCCTGTTTCACTTTTCCCTTGCCCTTTTCTCATTTCCACTTTCTATTTTCCCTTTCCCTCATCTTTTCCCATTTCGACTTTTTTCCCTTTACTTTTTTTCTATTTTCCCCTTTCCCTTTTTATTTTCTCCTTTATATTCCTGTTTTACCCTTTTTCCTCTTTTTCCTCTTTTTTCACTTTCCCCTTTCTATTCCACTCTTTTTCCTTTTCCTTTTTTTTTCTCCTTTCCCTTTCCACTTTCTCTTTTCCCTGCTTCTCTTTCTATTTCCTTGTCCTTTTTCCCCTTTCTCTCTTCCCCAGTAAAGTGGATTTTTTGCTATCAAAAACGACAAACTTCTAACACGATAGATAGATTTTCAACTAAAAAAGATAAATTTACGAGAAATAATAAAATAGTTTAATTTTCAGTTAGAGAAATAAGTTTTTAAGCAAATATAATACATTTTCAACGGAATAGTTAAATTTTTAACAGAACAAATGAATTCTCTACTAAAAAGATTAAATATCTCTAAAAAAAAAATTTCGAAAAAAATGGAGTTAAATTTTCTTAATTAAAATATTTATTCTCAACAAAAAAACTACTTGTGAATAAAAAAATGAAATTTCAACCGAAATATTAATATCCTACTAAAAAAGAATAATTTTTAACAAAATACATAAATTTTTAACCAACAAAATTTATTTTCTGATAACAAAAAAAAAGCCAAATTTTTAACAAAATAGATGAATTTTTAACTAATAAAGATACATTTTTAGCAAAGAGTAAAATAGTTCAAATGTCAGAGAAATAAATTTTTAAGCAAATTAATTGAATTTTTAGAAAAAAGTTAAATTTTTAACCAGGCTAAAGAATTTTTTACCAAACAAATTAAATGCCTATCAAAGGAAAAAATTTCGATAAAAAATTTACTTAAATTTTTTATTTCAAAAAAGTATTTTTTAATCATAAAACATAATTTTTATGCACAGAAATAAAGTTTTAATTGAAAATATTCATTTTCTATCACAAAAGAATAAAATTTAAAAGAATACATGAATTTTAAAACAAAAAGGTTAACTTTCTACCAACAAAAAAAAGCAAATTTTTAACAAAATAGATAAATTTTCAACTGAAAAAAAAATCTCCAGTTAGAGAAATGAGTTCTTAGGCAAAAAAAAATAAAAAAATTTTAAATAATTATATTTTTAACAAAACAAATAAATTTTATACTAAGAAGATTAATTATCTATTATGAAAAAAATCGACAAATAATTTAGTTTAATTTTTAATTTAAAAAATTAGTTTTTGATGAAAAACCTAATTTTTAACCAAAGAAATGAATTTCCAACTTAAAAATATTAATTTTGTACCAAAAAAAGAATAATTATTTGCAAAACACATGAATTTTCAACCAAAAAAGTCAATTTTTTACCAACGAAAAAATAAATTTTTCAAATAAAAAAAGCTAAATTTTCAACTAAAAAAAAACATTTTAAACAAATAATGAAGTAGTTTAACTGAAAATGAGTGAAATACGTTTTTAAATAAATAAAATAAATTTTTTAACTAAAGAGTTAAATTTCCATTCACACAAATGAATTTTCTACCAAAAAGATTGAATGTCTATTGAAAAAAATTGCGACAAAAACTTTGAGTTATATTTTTTATTTAAGAAATTGATTTCCGAATAAAACTAGTTTTTATTTAAAGAATTGAAATTAAAAGTAAAATAATAATTTTCTTCTAAAAAGAAATCATTTTTAACAAAATCCATAAATTTTTAACGAAATAGTTGAATTTCAAACTAAACAAATAAATTTTCTACACAAAATTAAGTTACATTTTTAATTTAAAAAATAGGTTTTCAATGAGAAAAAACCTCATTTTTAACCAATGAAATGAATTTTCAAACAAAAAAAAATAATTTTCTACTGAAAATAATAACTAATAGAATAATATATAACAATAAAAAGAACAATAGAAACGAATTTTAAAAAAAATAGTTATATCCTCAACCAAAAAGATAAATTTTCAA
>JAUELO010000244.1:1176794-1205632 GCA_032357855.1 Amphibolips quercusostensackenii | reverse complement strand
CACTTCAATTGAAGATTCATTTCTTTGGTTACAAATTTTACCTATTTTTTGGAATTTTTTTTAAAAAGTGAATTTTTAAAACTAAAAATATAACTGTTCCATGCTTAGTAAAAAAATAGATCTTTTTGGTTAAAAATTCAACTATTTTGTTAAAAATTGATATTTTTTATTGAAAGTTGAACTACCTTCTAAAAATTTAATTTTTCAAAAATTAATTACTTTAGTTGAAAAATTTTCTCTTTGGTTAAAACTTTAACTATCTTGTTCAAAATTTGTCTTTTTGGATTGAGAATTTATTCTTGGCTGAAAATTTATCGTCTTGGTAGAAAATTATAATATTTTTAAAAAAATCGTATTTTTTTGGTAGAAAATCAATTTTTCTTAAAAATTCATCTTTTTGATTGAGAATTCAACTATTTTCTTCAAAAATATATTTTTTTGTTTGAAGATGCATCACTTGAATTAAAAATTCATTTCTTTGGTTTGAAATTTAACTTTTTTTTTAATTGTTTTTTTTAATAAATTTTTATTTACTTAACATCTGACTATTTCATTTTTGGTCAAAATTCGATGTTTTTTGATTGAAAATTTAATTATTAGGTCGAAACTTCATGAATTTTGTTGAAAATTCATCTTTTTTGGTTTAAAATGTTAAAATTATATCAAAAGTTCTTTTTTCATGGTAGAAAATAAATCTTTATTAAAAATTTAACTATTTGGTTGCAAATGAATCTTCTTGGTTGAAAGTTGAACAACTTCAAAATTTTTTTTTTAGATTCATTATTTCAGTTAGAAATTTATCTCTGGTAAAAAATTAACCTAGTTTGTTCAAAATTCGTCTTTTTAAGTTGAGAATTCTTCCTTAGTTAAAAATCCATTGTTTGGGTAAAAAATTAAACATATTTTGTCAAAAATTCGTATTTTTTTGTAGAAAATCAATTTTTCTTGAAAATCCATCTTTTTGGTTAAAAATTCAACTATTTGGTTCAAAAATAATTTTTTTTGTTTGAAGATGCATCACTTGAATTGAACATTCATTTCTATGCTTGGGAATTTAATTTTTTTTTTGGAATTTTTTTTTTTTAATGAATTTTTCTAACTAAAAATATAATTATACCAGTTTTAGTAAAACATAGATCTTTTCAGTTGAAAATTCAACTATTTTGTAGAAAATTGATATTTTTGGTTTAAAGTTGAACTAATTTTTAAAAATTCATTTTTTTAAAGATTAATTACTTTAGTTGAAAATTTTTCTTTTTCGTTAAAAAATTTACCTATTTTGTTTGAAATTCGTCTTTTTGGATTGAGAATTCATCCTTGGTTAAAAATTCGTCGTTTTTGTGAAAAATTGAACTATTTTGTCGAAAATTCGTATTTTTTTGGTAGAAAATCCATTTTTCTAGAAAATTCATCTTTTTGGTTAACAATTTAAGTATTTGGTTCAAAAATTAATTTTTTTTGTTTAAAGATGCATCACTTGAATTGAACATTCATTTCTTTGGTTCCAAATTTAACTATTATTTGAAATTTTTTTTTTTGAAAATGAATTTTTTTACTAGAAATCTAACTATTCCATTTTTGGTCAAAATTCGATGTTTTTCGGTTAAAAATTTAATTATTCGGTCAAAACTTCATGTATTTTGTTGAAAATTCATCTTTTTTGGTTTAAAATATTGAAAT
Organism: Amphibolips quercusostensackenii; assembly: GCA_032357855.1. Lineage (NCBI taxonomy): Eukaryota > Metazoa > Arthropoda > Insecta > Hymenoptera > Cynipidae > Amphibolips > Amphibolips quercusostensackenii. Next base: position 1,203,952 of record JAUELO010000244.1, on the reverse strand, counting down.
TTTATCATAAGTTCGTATTTTATGGTAGAAAATAAATCTTTATTAAAAATTTAACTATTTAGTTGCAAACTAATCTTCTTCGTTTAAAGTCAAACAACTTAAAATTTTTTTTTAAGATTCATTATTTTAGTTGAAAATTTATCTCTGGTTGAAAATTTACCTATTTTGTTTAAAATTCGTATTTTTTGGTAGAAAATCAATTTTTCTCAAAAATTCATCTTTTTGGTTACTAATTCAACTATTTGGTTCAAAAATTATTTTTTTTTGTTTAAAGATGCATCACTTGAATTGAACATTCATTTCTTTGGTTCGAAATTTAACTATTCTTTTGGAATTTTTATTTTTGAAAATGATTTTTTTTTTTACCCAATATCTAACTATTCCATTTTTGGTCAAAATTTAATGTTTTTTGGTTGAAAATTTAATTTTTTGTTCGAAACTTCATGCATTTTGTTAAAAAATTATCTTTTTTTGGTTTAAAATGTTAGCATTTTATCGAAAGTTCGTATTTTATGGTAAAAAATAAATCTTTCTAAAAAATTTAACTATTTAGTTGCAAAATAATCTTTTTGGTCTTTGTCGAACTTGAAAATTTTTTTTTTTGATTTATTATTTTAGTTAGAAATTTATCTCTGGTTGAAAAATTTACCTAGTTTGTTTAAAATTTGTCTTTTTGGATTTAGAATTCATCCTTGGTTGAAAATTCATCGTCTTGGTAGAAAATTTTAATATTTTGTCGAAAATTCGTATTTTCTGGTAGAAAATCAATTTTTCTTGAAAATTCTTTTTTTTTCGTTAACAATTTAACTATTTTATGGAATTTTTTTTTGAAAATAAATTTTTTAAACTCAAAATGTAACTATTTCATTTTTGGTTAAAAATATATGTTTCAGTTAAAAATCAACTATTTTGTAGAAAACTAATCTATTTAGTTGCAAGACGGACTACTTTTTGAAATTTTATTTTTTTAAAGATTAATTACTTTAGTTAAAAATTTTTTTCTTTGATTAAAAATATATCTATTTTGTTCAAAATTCATTTTTTTGGATTGAGAATTGATCCTTGTTTCGAAATCCATCCCTTTGGTAGAAAATTTAACTATTTTGTCGAAAATTCGTTTTTTCTGGTAGAAAATCAATTTTTTTTTAAATTCATCTTTTTGGTTAAAAATTTAACTATATGGTTCAAAAATAATTTTTTGTATTTGAAGACGCATCACTTCAATTGAAGATTCATTTCTTTGGTTACAAATTTTACCTATTTTTTGGAATTTTTTTTAAAAAGTGAATTTTTTTAACTAAAAATATTTATTTATTTTTTTTAAAATTAATTACTTTAGTTGAAACATTTTTTCTTTGGTTAAAAATTTACCTATCTTGTTCAAAATTTGTTTTTTTTTGGATTGAGAATTTATCCTTGGTTGAAAATTCATCGTCTTGGTAGAAAATTGAACTATTTTGTCAAAAATTCGTATTTTTTTGTTAGAAAATCAATTTTTCTTGAAAATTCATCTTTTTGGTTGAGAATTCAACTATTTCCTTCAAAAATATTTTTTTTGTTTGAAGATGCATCACTTGAATTAAACATTCATTTCTTTGGTTTGAAATTTAACTTTTTTTTATTGTTTTTTTCTTAATGAATTTTTTTTTACTTAACATCTAACTATTTCATTTTTGGTCAAAATTCGATGTTTTTTGTTTGAAAATTTAACTATTAAGTCAAAACTTCATGTATTTTGTTGAAAATTTATCTTTTTTGGTTTAAAATGTTAATATTTTATTGAAAGTTCGTATTTTATGGTAGAAAATGAATCTTTTTTTTAAATTTAACTTTTTGGTTGCAAAATAATCTTTTTGGTTGAAAGTCGAACAACTTGAAATTTTTTTTAAAGATTCATTACTTTAGTTAGAAATTGATCTCTGGTTGAAAATTCACCTAGTTTGTTCAAATTTCGTCTTTTTGGGTTAAGCATTCTTCCTTAGTTAAAAATTTTTGGGATTTTTTTTTAATGAATTTGATAAACTGAAAATCTGAATTTTCCATTTGTGGTAAAAAATAGATCTTTTTGGTAAAAAATTCAACTATTTTGTTGAAAATTAACCTTGTTGGTTAAAAGTCGAACTACTTTATAAAAATTCATTTTTTTAAAGATTAATTATTTTAGTTAGAAATTTTTCTTTTTGCTTACACTACTTCATCAAAAGTTCCTTTTTTTTATTTACTATTTTGGTTGAAAAGTCATCTTTTTGTTAGTCAATGTAACTATTTCGTTGAAAATTTGTCTTTTTAGGTAGAAAATTATCTTCTCTTCAAAAAATCTAGCTATTTAGTTGAAAATTCAAATTTTTGGTTAAAAATTTATATTATTAAATTAGAAAATTAAAATTTTGTAAAAAGATTTGTCTCTTTTGGAAAAATTGTTTATGTTTTCTGATCAAAAACACAAATGTTTGAACTTTCTTTTTATTGAGATATCAACTATTTTGTTGAAGATAAATTTTTAGTCACACGAATTAAGACGGATTTAAAATTTCAAAATTAATTTCTAATAATTTAAATACTTTATTTTTCTAATAAAAAATTCAGATCTAATGGTTTTAATCTGAAAACATTCATATTGAATTTCTTATTTATATGAAAGCATTACAATTTGAAGCATTCCAGTGAGTAATATTTAATAAATTCTTTTCTTAGCTCGATTGAGGTTTTAAAAGTGTACAAAATTTAAATATTTATACGTTCTTAATCCCTTTTTACGTTTAGTTAAACTCTTCTCATTTGAAATCTTATTGCCAGCTTTATACGCATATATTATATTATGACGCATTCCAGATTGAAGCTATTTAAATTTCATTGACCGGAACTAAAAAAAATTTTAAATGTAAACGATTTTGTTTTGGACGCTTTAAAATTTCTTATTTTTATCTGCAATCGACCAAGTTTCAAAACTTTCTATTTTATTAGAAAAATTTTAAGTTAAAAATTTAATCCGGTTCTTTATTATTTATGTTTATCTGCTTTTAAATTCTTATTCTTCAAATTATTATTTTTTTACTTCCAAATTAGAAACTAAGGAGCCTTTTATTCCAGATTTAAATAATTTTATTTATTTAAATATAAAATTTTTGGTGTGAAATCTTTGAATCGGAAACGCTTTAAAATAAATGGTTATTTTTTTTAAATAAAATTTTAAAAATACGAAATTCTATCTGGTTGATTTAAAACTTTTAAATTTAAACCAATTCCAATTGCATTAATAAAAATTTAATTGGTAAATATTTAAATGTTTTGAATTTGAGAGAATTAAAAATATGAAATGTATTTTGTCTGTAAATTTATATTTGAAAAGTTTTGAAACGAGAACGCAGAAATTTAAAAAATTTAAAATCACATTAATGAATCAACCAATTTTGAAATTTTAGAATTTTATTAATTAATATTTCAATGTTTTTTAACCATTTTAATTTTTTTTAGAATAAGGAATTAGAGATTATTAGTATGTTTTTTTTTTTAAATTTAAAACGCAAAAAGTAAAATTTACAAATAAATATTTTTTTTTTTGATGAAAAAGATGAATTTTTAAATAAAAAATATGAATATTCAAAAAAAGTTGCATGTTTAATAAAAAATAATGTTTTACTCGATAAAATAGCAAAGTTGTTGAATTTTCAAGCCAAAAACACGACCTTGTAACGAAAAGTTAATTTTTTACCAGAAAATATCAATTTTCAATGAAAAAATTTTTTTCATAAGAAAACAGTGAAATATAGCTAAATTGATTTGAAAATGTTGAAATTTCAAGCCAAAAAGACGAAATTTTCACAAAACAGTTGAATTTTTGTACCAAACAGTTGAATTTTTACCGAAATAATAAAATTTTTGACAATTTATGTATTTTTTTTAAAAGTAGTTTTTTTTATCAGTCTGATCTTGTATTGATCTTTTCTGGTAAAAAATTTAACTATTTGATTTTAAATTCCTGTCCTTGTTTAAAATTTGTATTTTATTATTTGTATACTTATTATTATTTATTATTATTAATCGTTTTATATTTATTATTGTATTTATTTTATTTTGAAAAATCTGTATTAAAAAAAAATGTATTTTATTAAGTAAAGGTTCATCATGTCGGTTAAAAATTCATCTTTTGGGCTGTACACGTAACTATTTGGTTGCAAATTCGTTTTTTTTCAATATCAATTTTTTCGTCTAAAAATTTTGATATTCATTCTTTGTTTAAAGAATTATATTTTATAGTTTTAAATTTAACTTTTTGTTAAAAAATTAATCTATTTTGTTTAAAAGTCCGTCTTTTTTTGTAAAAAATAATTGTTCTTGTTTGAACATTTATTTTTCTTTTTAACTGAAAATTCAAATATTTTATGTTCGGTGCAAAATTTATCTTTTTGGTTAAAAATTTATTTCTTTAACTAAAAATTTTACTGTTTCATTTTTTTTCTAAAATTCATCTTTTGAAAATTAAAATTGAACTATTTGGTTAAAAATTTATTTTTTTTCTGACTAAAAATTAAAATATTTTATATTTGGTGCAAAATTGATCTATTTTAATTGAAAATTCAACTTTTTGATGGAAAATTTATTTATTTTGTTAAAAAATTGTCTTTTTGTAAAAAATAATTCTTCTTTGTTAAAACTTAATTTTTTTAACTAAAAATTTTATTATTTTATATTTGGTCCAAAATCCATCTTCTTCAGGTGTAAATTCAAATATTTGTTCAAAAATCATTTATTCTGGTGAAAATTCGTCTTCTCTGTGAAAAATAATTCTACTTGATTGAAAATTCATCTGTTTAGTGAAAAATTTATCTTTCTTTGTTGAAAATTTTTCTTTTATGGTAGAAAATTGATCTTTTTGGTAGAAAATTTATTTCCTTAATTCAAATTTTAATATTTTATATTTGGTCCAAAAAATTTTTTTTTAGATGAAAATTAAAATATTTGTGGAAAAATTAATGTATTTCATTGAAAATTTGTCTGCTTAGTTGAAAATTTATTTTTTTTTGTAGAAAATTCATCGTTCAGTAAAAAATTTATTTCTTTAACTGAAAACTTAAAACATGAGTTTTAGTCCAAAAATTTATCTTTTGTAAAAAAAATGTAACTATTTGGTTAAAAATTTATGTAGTTTGTTAAAAATTTATGTAGTTTGTTAAAAATTCATTTTTTTGGTATAAAAGTATTTCTGCTGGATGAATTTTAATCTTTTTGGTTAGAAATTTATTTCTTTAACTGAAAATTTAAATATTTTATATTTTGTCAATTTTTTTTTCAAGTTGAAATTCAAATATTTGTTAAAAAATTCATTAATTTTTTTTTTAAATTCGTCTGCTCAATTAAAAATTGATCTTTTTTGGTAAAAAAGTAATATTGTTAAATCAAAATTCATTTTTTTTGTTGAATATTTATTTCTGTAACTGATAATTAAATTATTTTATATTTGGTACAAAATTTATCTTTCTTGTTGCAAATTAAACTATTTATTTAAAATTCATTTATTATGTTAAAAATTCGTCTTTTTGTAAAAAAAAAATTTATTTGTTGAAAATTCATCTGTTTAGCACTGTTATTTTTAATTTTTATTTATTATGTTTAGCATCTGTTTATCTATTTTGGTAAAAAAGTAATCTTGTTAAATCAAAATTCATTTTTTTGGTTGAATATTTATTTTTATAACTGATAATTAAATTATTTTACATTTGGTACAAAATTTATCTTTCTTGTTGCAAATTAAACTATTTGTTTAAAATTCATTTATTATGTTAAAAATTCGTCTTTTTGTAAAAAAAAATTTATTTGTTGAAAATTTATCTGTTATGCACATAATATTTATCTTTTTTGGTTAGAAATTTATTTTTGTGGAAAAAAATTTGTTTTTTTTATTTGAAAATTTACTTCTTTAACTGAAATTTTAAATACCTTATTTTTGTTCGAAAATCTATCGTTTTGTAGATGAAAATTTAACTATTTGTTTAAAAATGTATCTTTTTGGCTAAAAATTAAATTTTCTAACTGAAAATTCAAATATTTTATATTTGCTCTAAAATTTATCTTTTTTAGTTGTAAATTCAACTATTTTCTAAAAAATTCTTGTATTTTGTTAAAAATTCCCTTTTTGTAAAAACTAATTCTTCTTGGTTAAAAATTTATCTATTTCGTGAAAAATTTATCTTTCTTGGTTAAAAGTTGATCTTTTGCGATAGAAAATTTATCTTCTTAGTTGAAAATTTATTTCTCCAACTAAAATTCAACTACTTCCTTTTTGGTCGAAAATTTATCTTTTGTAAGTTAAAATAAAACTATTTGGATAAAAATTCATGTAGTTTGTTAAAAATTCATTTTTTTGGTAGAAAAGTAATTTTCTTGGACGAAAATTAATCTTTCTGGTTGAAAATTTATTTTTTAAACTGGAAATTTAAATATTTTATATTTTGTCAAAAAATTTATTTCAGTTGAACATTCAAATATTTGTGGAAAAATTAATTAATTTTGTTGAAAATTCATCTGCTTAGTTGAAAATTTATCTTTTGTGAAACAAAATTCATCGTTCAGTTGAAAATTTATTTGTTTAACTGAAAACTTAAAACGTAATTTTTGGTCCAAAAATTTATCTATTGCGAAAAAAATTTTACTATTTGGTTAAAAATGCATTTAGTTTGTTAAAATTTATCTTTTTGGTAGAGAAGTAATTTTTTTAGATGAAAAATAATCTTTTTGATAAAAAGTGATTTTAATAAAAATTAAAATACTTTGTAATTCGTCTAAAATTTATTTTTTCTTACTTGAAAAATTTATGTATTTTACTGAAAAATCGTCTGCATAGTTGAAAATTGATCTTTTTTTGTTGAAAGTTTATCTCTTGATAAAAAAGTAGTATTGTATAATTAAAATTAATCTTTTTGGTTTGATATTAAATTGTTTAACAAAAAATTTAAATATTTTACGTTTGGTCAACAAATCAATTTTTTTGATTGAAAATTTATTTCTTAACTGAAAATTTAAATATTTTATGTTTGGTTTAGAATTGATCTATTTTAGTTAAAAATTAAAATATTAATTAAAAATTCATGCATTTTGTTGAAAATTCTTTTTTTTTGTAAGAAATAATTCTTTTTGGTTTCAAATTCATCTGTAATTCAAAATTTTTTTTTCTATTAAAAATTTATCTTTTGTGGTATCAAATTAATCTTTTTAGGGTAAAATTTATTTCTTTGAATGAAAATTTAACCACTTGGTTTGTTAAACAGTCATCTATTCTGGTAAAAAAGTAATCCGTTTGGATGAAAGTTCATCTTTTTGGTTGAAAATTTATTTTTATAACTGAAAATTTCAATATTTTATATTTTGTTCAAAATTTATCTTTTTCAGTTAAAAAATCAATGTATTTGTTTAAAATTTGTCTTTTTTTGTGAAAAATAATTCTTCTTGTTTGAAAATTAATTTTTTTGGTTGAAAATTGATTTCCTTGACTGAAAATTTAACAACTGTATTTTTCGCCGGAAGTTTATGTTTTATAGGTAAAAATATAACTATTTAGTTAAAAATTTATGTAGTATTTTATAGTAAATTTGTGTATATATATATATATATATATATATATATATATTTATATATTTTGTTAAAAATTTATTTATTTGTTCAAAAATTCATGTATTTTTTTAAATTTATCTGCTTAGTTAAAAATTTCTTTTCTTTAGTTAAAAATTGATCTTTTGTTTTGTTATATATATATTTATATATTTTGTTAAAAATTTATTTATTTGTTCAAAAATTCATGTATTTTTTTAAATTCATCTGCTTAGTTAAAAATTTCTTTTCTTTAGTTAAAAATTGATCTTTTGTTGCAGAAAATTCATTTATTTCTTAAAATTTTATCTCCTTATCTGAAAATCAAACAACTTCATTTTTAATCGAAAATTTATTTTTTATAGATGAAAATGTATCTATTTGTTTAAAATTTCCTAAAGTTTGTTGAAAATTCACCTTCTTGGTTGGAAATTAATTTTTTTTCAACTAAAAATCTAAATTTTTTTATATTTCGTCTAAAATGTATATATTTTTAGGGAAAAATTTATCTATTTGTTGAGAAATTCATGTATTCTGTTGAAAATTTGTCTGTTTATTAAAAAATTGATCTTTTTTTGTTGAAAATTTTAATTTTGTTGTAAGAAATTCATCCTTTTATTAAAAAATTTATTTGTTTAGCTGAAAATTTAAATGCTTCATTTTCAGTGAAACTTTTTTTTGGGTTGTTAAAAAGTTAACTACTTGGTTAAAAATTCATCCTTCTTGATAAAAAAGTAATATTTTTGAATTAAAATTAATTTTTTTGGTTGGAAGATAAATTTTTTAACCGAAAATTTTAATACTTTGCATTTGTTGTACGATTTTTTTGTTGTTAATAAATTAACTATTTGCTTCAAAATCCGCGTATTTGGTTGGAAATTCGTGTTCTTATTAAAAAATAATTCCCCTTGGTCAAAAATTAATTTTTTTGATTAAAAGTTAATTCTTTTAACTAAAAATTTTAATATTTTATATTTGGCTTAAAATTTATCTTATTTAGTTAAAAATTCATCTGCTTAGTTAAAAATTAATCTTTTTTAGCTGAAAATTTATCTTTCGTAATAAAAAATTTATCTTTCTAGTTTAAAATTTATTTCTTTAACTTAATATTTAACTACTTTATTATTGGCCGAAATTCATCTTTTGTGAAAGAAAATTCATCTTTTTATTTGAAAATTTATTTCTTTTACTAAAAATTAAACTACTTTATTTTTGGTCGAAAATTTATCTTTTTGGTTAAAAAGTAATTTTGTTGGATAATAATTCCTCTTTTTGGTTAAAAATTAATTTTTTTGAACTGAAAATTTTAAATATTTTATATTTTGTCCTAAATTTATCTTTTATAGTCGAAAATTCAACTACTTGTTAAAAATTTGTGTATTTTATTAAAAATTCGTCTTTTTTGTAAAAAAAGTTCCTCTTGGTCAAAAATTCATCTTTTTAGTTGAAAATTTATTTCTTCACTGAAAATTCAAAAAATTTATTTTTGGTAAAAAATTTATCTTTTGCAGATAAAAATTAAAGCATTTTGTTAAAAATTCTTCTTTTCAGGTAGAAAAGTAATCTTTTTGGATGAAAATTCATATTTTCGGTTAAAAATTAATTTCATTAACTGAAAATCCAATTACATTATTTTTAGTCAAAAATGTATCTTTTGTAGATAAAAATTCATCTTTTTTGTTGAAAATTCATGTAGCTTGTCAAAAATTTATCTTTTTGGTTAAAAATTCATTTGCTTAACTAAAAATTTAAGTATTTCATATGTGATCCAAAATTAATCTTTTTCAGTTGAAAATTTAACTATTTGTTATAAAATTTATGTATTTTATTAGAAATTCGTTTTTTTCCAGAAAAATCATCCAAGCATGATTGATAGTGAAACTGGTTTCTGCGAAATTTTTCTCATTATTTAAAGATTTATAATTTATATTTTTTAATTTGCCAAAAATTTATTTCTATTGTTTTAGTCGAGAATTTTTGTCAACCTAAAATTTGAATATTTTATTTTTAAAGTTTTTTTTAAAATTTCATTCTTGGGCGAAAATGTCTGTTCTAGATGAAAATTTAATTATTTGGTTGTAAATTCCGGTATTTTGTTGAAAATCCATCTTTAGGGTGGTTTTTTTAACGGAGATAAATAATTTGACAGAAAAAATCAGCAAACATTAAAAAATGTTGTTTTTGTTGAAAATTTAACTATTTGTTGGAAAAATGATCTCTGTTGGTAGACGATTAATCTTTCTTTGTTAAAAATTGAACTAAATTAAAAAAAGAAAATCAATATTTCATGATTTCAAATCCTTAGCCTCTCTTATCGTATTCAATATGATATCTATACATTAACTTTATTAAAAAGAATTTATTCCCCTATTATTCCCCTATTCCCGTAAAAAATCGCCGTATTTCCCCTGCTTTGAGAGCATTTTGTGCTGTGAAATCTGCTTTTTTTCCCTCTTTATTTTTTTCTGACTGCTTTCTTCTGCGATGTTTCTTACTCCCTTTTTTTGCACTTTCCCCAACTTGTCCCCCTTGTTGAAAGAACCAGTCGGAATGCTTTTCCAGCAGCGACAAAAGTGGAATTTCTATGTGGAACATGGAGGGCATTCAGCCGGAAGCAACCCCTGAATGAGAAGAAAGCAGAGGAGGACAAGAAGTCGGCGAGATGTCATCAGCAGATGATCCATCGAAACGAGTGCAACGTTTCGTTTACTTTTGTTAAATCGGATGTAGGAAGGCTTTTTGATAAGGGTTTTATTGCTATTTTTGGATTAACTCAGTTTATTTCAGTAGGACAAGAGGAAAGGGAAGGATCTGGAAAAAATTAATTTTTTCGTGAAGTTGCAGCTGTAATGGTACTACTAATTGAAGTGTTACATGTATTGCTAGTAACTATTTAAAACAGTTTTTAAATTAATTATAAAAACTGATTTTACGATAAAGAGAATTTTATTTACATTTTGGTTAGCCTAACTTTTTTCAAGGACACTTTTCCAGTTTCCTTTGAACTATTCACTTAACTAAACTAAAACTTAATCATTAAAAAATAACTAAACAGACACAAAAATATAATTTTAGTCAGTAAAATAATTTTACTTTCAGGAAATTGAAGTCTGAGTACTCTTATTCACATACGAAAAATTGCGAGTCCTGGCAGCAGCGTGCATACGCCTGCGCTATACGAGAAGCGCCATTTACTTTCAGCGGTACATTCAAAATGAATTTGAACTTTTACCTAAAGTGTTTTTTTGTAAAACCGTGTCACTGATCATCAACTGAAACTCAATTTTTAAATATGTGTGTGTTAATTAGGCAACGTTTTTTTCTTTGACTTTTTTAAATTACCCAATCGGAATTGAGGAAAAGCGACAACAATGCTTTCAAGATATTTTTGGCAGATCTTGCTTTTAGAGAGAAATATTTAAAAACTGATTTTACAGTTAAGATAATTTTACTGAAATAAAATAATAAATTTCTAAATACAGGGAAAAATACAAGAAATGCTCAAATTATAAAAACGATACATAAAATTAGATTCCGACCATAATCACCATCTACCTGAAGTTGTAGGTTTTTAACATTATTATATTGTCATTTTGTGCACAAAAAAGGCTAATCATTTTTTAGAATCAAGTCGAGTTTGGTGATTAAAAAGTATTTCTGAAAATTTATTTTAGTTGACCCAAGTTTTTTCAAGGACACTTTTCCACTTCCCTTAAAAATATTCACGTATTTTTCAATATTAAACTTAACCTTAACCATTTTAAAGAAACTGAGACAAAAAAACATCAGTAGCCAAAATAACTTAATTTGCAATCAATTGAAGACAAAATCCACCTACTCACAAACAAAAAAGTGCGAGTCTTGGCAGCAGCAGCGTGCATGCGCCTGCGCAATACGAGAGACGCCATTTATTTTCAGCGGTACATTCAAAATAAATTTTAATTTATACTTAAAGGGGGTTTTCACAGAAAATGTCAGTGCCATGTTTTTTAAACCCTATTTTATTAGCTCTTGAATTCTCGAAATTGCCGTTGAAGATTTCTATAAGAAAAATATTAATGTTTAAATTTAGAAAAATGTGTGATACGTAAAAACGAATGGTGAGATTCGATTTAACAACATAAAAATTCATTTTTTGTTAGAAAATTATCTATTCGCTTTTGTTTTATTAGTTTTACTCATAGAAATGATTAAAATTGTAATCAGATAAATCCAATTTAACCAATTAATCCATTCTGTAAATTTAACTTTGACCTCATGATTTTTCTTTTAATATAACTATTTGATTGAATTTGTAAGATTTTTGCTAATCATTAATAGCGACTGAAAACATTTTTCTGAACAAAATTCAAATATTTTGTTGAAAGTGGAACTACTTTGTTGAAAATTTATTTTTTTGTTTCAAGATTAATTATTATACTTGAGAAATCTTCTTTTTTTTGTTCATGATTTAACTATTTTGTTAAAATTTTCTTTTAATTGAAAATTTAACTATTGCGTGTTTAGTTGAGTATTTATCTTCTTTAGTTGAAAATTTCACTTTTTGGTTAAAAATTTCTGTATGTTGGTAAATTTTTGTCTTTTGCGATAAAATATTAATCTTCTTGACTTCTTGGTGAATAATTCACCTTTTTGGCTAAATTTTCAACTATCAGGTTAGAAATTCCATTGAAAAGGAAAAAAATTTGGTTAAAATTGCATTTCTGTGATTAAAAATCAATTTAAAAAAATATATAATTATATCATTTTTTTTTACTAAAGATTTAGCTATTCCATTTTTTGTCGCAATTTTTTGTTTCACAGAAATTTTATCTTTTTGGTAGAATATTTATTTGTTTAGTTGCAAATTCAACTGTTTTGTTAAAAATTTATTTTAATGGGTCAAAAACTAATTTCTTGAACTCAAAATACATTTAAGTTGAGCTAACTTTTTTCAGAGACACTTTCCTAGTTTCCTTTAAACTATTCACTTATTTTTTAAGTATTAAACTAAAATCTAGCAATTTTCAAAAAATTAACTATGCAAGAAAGTGGCTGAATAATTGTGGCTAACAAAAAGTGTTTGAAATAATTTCATCCGCAATGAATTGAAGTAAAAATCTACCTATTCACGAACGAAAAATCGCGAGTCTTGGCAGCAGCAGCGTGCATACGCCTGCGCTATATGAGAGAAGACATTTACTTTCAACGGTATATTCAAAATAAATTTCAGTTCATACTTGAAGGCTTTTTTTTATAAAAACATGTAAGTGCCGCTTTTTCAAAACGCATTTTATTGGCTCCTAAATTTGTTTAAATTTCATTGCAGATTTTTTAAAGAAAAATTTTAATTTTTAAATTGTTTTAAAATAAGAGATATGTAAAAAGTAATAGCGCCATTGGATTCAATAATGCATCTATTTTGCATGAAAATAATTCTTCTTTTTTTGTGACAAATTAATCTTTCTGGTTGAAAATCTCACTATTGCATTTTTCATTAAATTTTTTTTTAGAAACATTTAACTATTTTTGTAGAAAATTGAACTGTTCCCTTAAAATTTTTTTTATTTGGTTAAGAATTTATTCTCCCAACATTACGTTATGCTATTTTTCTTTTTTTAATGTATCTTTTTTAGTTGAAAATTCACATTATTTTGTTGAAAATTTGTCTTTTTTTTGGTAGAAAATTCATCTTCTGTTCTTTCTTACTTTTTACAGAATATTTAAAGCTGACTATATAAAAATCCAAAAGCCTGATGATATATTTTGTTTATTTTTTGATCTCTTTTAGTTTAAAATTCTACTATTTAGAGGAAAATTCCACTATTTTGTTAAGAAGTTATAGTTTTATTAGAAAATTGAAGTGCTTGGTTTAAAGTTAAACTACTTTGTTAAAAATACGTTTTTGTTTTTTGAAAAAGTTTTTGAACTAAAAATTTAACTATTCCATTTTTTTTAGAAAAATTAACTATTTGATTGAAATTTTACTTTTTTATTAAAAATTAACTTTTTTTTTAGAAAATTCGTCATTTTGTATTGAAAATTATCTTCTTTGTTGAAAATTTATTTATTTGATGGTTGGCGCTAGTTGGAAATTCATTCCTTTGTATAAAAAGCAATTTTTTCAACTTAAAATTAAAATTTTACATTTTTAGCTAAAAACTGATACTAATAAGTTACAAATTCAACAATTTTGTTGCAAACTAATATTTTTTTATAAAAAAATTTAATTTTTATTTTAGTCGAAAATTTAACTATAAGCTGAAAAACAAACTCTTACGTTGAAATTCATCTCCTTTGTTCAAAAATTAACTTTTTTTGGTTAAAAATTCAAATACACGAAAAAAATTACCGCTCAAAGCGACAGTTACTTAAAATTTAAAACTCAGATATCGGAATTCTAAGTGACAGTTCATGAAAGTCCAATAAACATTTTTCAATGGAAAAAAATATTTTAAAAATTAGTATTATATTTATAATCAACATTTTTATTATAAATTAATAAACAATTCACATACATGGTCACCTATACATATAAACTTACGCTTAAACGCTTTGTAAAATCGAACTTAGTGAGGATTCGAACCCTACGCAAAACTAACTAACCTTAATGACGCATTAGCCAACTGAGCTATCGAGCCACTTCCAATCTTTCTTAATTGATCTGAGCAAAGTTTTTTAAGGCAGCATCGGATGAAAAATATTGGTGCAACTCTATTTTGCCTCTGAAGAAGTTAATCAACTTTGTTAAAAAAATAGCGTTCAATTCTTATAAAATTTTGAACTGCAGACTGAGTTAACCAAAAAATTTTGTATTTGTTAAAAAAAAAACTGGCTAAGACATTAAAGAAAGATTAGAGCCTCAAAAACATTACACATTGAATTTTTAGTGTAATTAACAATTAAATTAAACATTTTGATCCGCCTTTGGATCGCAAACATTTTTTAGGGATTTCCGCAATCGACAGGTCAAGCCTGACCCAGGATGAACTGGACATTTTCAGGATCCACCACTTTTTTCTACGGGAATCTTTTTTTGCTGTGCAAAAAGCTACTCTTGAAGGCACTTGGACTCAGACGAAGGGTGGTTATTCTTCTTGGCAGTTCTGAGTCAGAACTGAGAAGACCCTTGACTGGAATTGCCTGTAATCTCTAGTAGATACATGATCAACCCTTGGAGGCCCCTGTTGTAGAGGATTGTGCATAACATTCTCTATTCTATAATTCACCTTGATTTGGCGTCGGACACCTACTGAAGTTTCATCGGCTTCTTCTCGTGGCAATGGTGTAACTGTGCCGCTTTCTATGTTTATTTTCGCCCGTCTTTTAATCCGTTCAGGATATATGTACAGTCCAAGAAGAAAATTATAAGTCATTAATATTGCAAAAACGTCACCATCTGATGTTGATAATACAATTTGTTCTTGGACTGGCATAGGCCTGTATGTCTTTGTTCCTATTAAAATTGCAAGTCGTTTATTGTCAGGAAAAGTGTATTTTCGAAGTTCGAATATCCAGTGTGGACTGATTTTGGAAATAAGTAGATAAATTGAAGTTCTTGAAGTCCGCATCCATGTCCTTCTGGAGAAGAAAGCCTTGTAGGAGAGACCATGCGCTTGGAAGCAGAGGGTTGCCTTGAAGAAGGAAGCGTTATAGGAGAAGCTATGTACATAGCAAGAGGAGACCTGGACCTGACACGAAGATCAGTCTCGACAGAAAGATGGTACTTCTCAGGAGAATGATTTCTTTCAGAAGATTAAGAAGGTTTGCCACAAGAAAAAAAGGTAATAGGGTCGCCATCAGGCAGGCACTCAAACTGCGAACTTAACTCTGCAAAAAAAAAATTACAGTTTTTTTTAACGTTGGTATAACGTGTACAGAAAAACATAGGGCAAAATCGGTGTTGTTTTTAGTTGTAACAAAAATGAGCCTTACAGTCTTATTTTGAGGGTCTATCAGAATCTAAGAAATGTTTACTAAGTAAATCTCTGTTAATAAAAACGTTATTTGGGGTAAGTCCACAATGTAAGCATTTCTTTTTAATAAATAGATATTATTTTGGGGCTAGTAATAACATTTTTAGTATATATTCTCATACTTGTTAGAGTCTTAAAGAAGCCATGATACCATATTAAAATGCATTGACGTTTTTTTTATAAATTAGGACTTCTTTATTTTAAAACCATCACTTGCAAGTTTGAAGTCCAGAAACACAACATCATTTATTTTTAAGCTTTCTTCTCTAAAATCATGGATAAGATTTCAAAGATGATCTGTCAATTTTTAGATTTTTCACAATAACTTTCCTAGGCCATGGCACGAGAAGTTAAGGTAAAACATTCGAGAAATCCTTGAACTTTTTAGAATAACTTCTTACGTGATATTACTTCTGTTAAAAGTGAAAAATGTATATGCTAAAGCTCATTTGACGTTGAATTTCGTAGGCTTTCTGATCATTTTTCAAAATTAAGTCTAGCTCAATTGTCAAACGATTTATCGTGTTTCAAAGTCATCAGTTATTTTTAGTGCCGCTCGCACTAGCCGTGTCAATAATTTTTTAGAGTAGTGTATCATATTTTCAACATTTGATTATATAATTTAAAAATTTTTTATTCAACTACGCAAGAATATTAAAAATCACAACTTTTTTTTTATTTCCAATTGGAACATAATGCGGATTACGTTGTAAAATTGTTATTTGCTAAGCTTATAAATATTTTTACAAATTATATATATAATAATTATTATTATATTGTTATATTCACCAACAGTATTGAAAATTATTGCCAAATTAAAGACCAGAGCACATGGGACCCACATTTTTTTCATGGAAGAAAAACTGATTGTTGTAATTATTAAGAATTTGGTTAATAGTGTAAATAACGACTATTCCAATGCTTTATTAGTACTAAATTGTCCTTCTTCGATAAGTTTTTATCATATTTAGTTTCAAGGTGAAAAATTATTTACAAAATAAGTTAACATTGATAACACAATTTATGCATTCTTTCACGCTTTATTGAAACTTTTTATATGTACCACTGCGCGAATGTAACCTTGAGTGCCTGTTTTCTGTTTGTTTATTTGCTAATGAAGATTAAGAATTGTCTATCTATAAATTTTGTAATGGAATATTTATAGTACGCAGTTTTATTTTATAAACAACATGAATTTTTCTAAGAATTATTGATCAAAAATGTAAATTTTAATTGTAATTAGGTCTCAGTATTGGGTAATAGTAATGTATTCTTAACATTTTGCTACTTCTGCGTCAAAAAAAAAAAATCGGTATCAGTCACAAAAAAATTACTGGTACTGTCAATATCATTTCTAGGAAATTTTTTTAAAAATTTGAGTTTTATTTTCAAAGGTTAATTTTAAGTTTTAAAATTTCAAAATATGTCGAACAAGAATCGGGCTGATTTCAAGACAATTTTTTTTTTCATGAAGGATTTCTAACATTCGACAGGATTTTAAACAATCAACAAGATTTTATACGTCTTTTGTTTTAGAAAATTTTTAATTATTCAAAAAAATATTCAAGAATTTAAAAGAAAATCTAAAAAAATAATATAATTTTTGAAAAGATTTTCAAGTACTTGAAACAAAATTTAGATTTTGGAAGATTTTGAAAGGTCTTAAGACAATAAATAAATTGTCATAAGATTCCTGGAGAGGATTCAAAAGGCGTTTTCAGCTTTTTTAACGACTAAAAAAAATTTTGTAAGACTTTTTAAAAGAAAAAATTTTTTTAAAGTTATAATTTGAATTTAAAAATTTATAATAGCATTTGCGATGTCCAAAAGAAAAAACGTGGTTTATATCAGAAAAAGGTTAAAGACAATGTTGTAGGTTTTCCTAGTAGAAAGAATTTTTTTTGACTTATTGGTGTTTCTTGCATAGTTTGATCACAAAACAAGTTTTATTTAAGTAAATAAACCATTATTTATTAAATATCAATAATTCTTCTAAGAAAGAAAGTAGCAATAGTAGAAAAAATTAATTATCAAAATTCATTTTTAAAATAAATGTTTTTTCTTTAGGTTTTCAAATTCCTTTTTCAAAAATAATGTTTTTTATTTAAAATGGCATTATTAGGAGTATTATTTTAAATCTTAAAATAATATAAAAACTATTTTTGCAGATATAGTGTACAAATATTCTATTGGTTATAAGCAATATTTCCTAGTCTGTTCGAATAATATTCCAAACTATAAGCATCTAAAAAATTCCAGTGGATGTCAAAAGTTTTGATTGAATTTACGGTATCATGCAAGAATCTAAACAAAATATAAAATTTCCAAAATTGTCAGGAATCACAAAAAGTAATTTAAAGAAATCAATTCATTTTAAGGAATTTTAAAAAACATCTGAAGAACTTGAGGCAATAAATGTGATGGAATGAAATTTTAAGAAACTGCTGCGGATTCCATGGCATTTTATGGGGTCTCTAACCATTTTGAATATGCAAATTTTTTAAAAGAAATTTCAAAAAATATTAAAAATGTTAAGATGGTATACGAGATTCGAAAAAATTGTTAGGAATTAAAAAAATTTCAAGGAATTTAAGGAATATAGTGGGCTGAATCCATGTTAAATTAGGCCACAAAATTAATTACCCTTTAAAAATGTTATTTTCCAAAAAAAATAAGACTATTTTGAGAGAAGAGTTATTTTTGCATAATTATAAATATTTAAAATTGTAGGGTTGTTTAAAAAAACTCTTTTAAAATAAAATTTGAGGGGATAACACCTTGACACTTAATATTATTGTGAAAAATGTAACTGATTAAAATTTAAAGAAATTTTTTATTGATATAAAATATAAAGTAATTATATTCTTTGTAGATTAAAAGTCAAAAATTTTTAATAAAAAATATATATTGTAAAGCAAGGAGCTAAATAAGTATAACTTCGCTTTCTCGTAAACGTTGATCTATACTACTGAAAATCATCCATTGAGTCATTGAGGAAAAATGTTTTTAATAGAAAAAAAATTTATTTACGACTTTATAAATTTAGAGAAACTTTGTTTATTTGGATAATTAGTTATTGCGCTATTATTCGTACGAAATAATAATTAAAACTGATACAAATAATTTGACTAAATACAAAAAAAAAATTTACTAATTGATTTTTTCTTAATTGTTGACCTACACTAATGAAAATCTTTAGTCTTTGAGAATATCAAAAATTATTTTGCAAAAGTTAAACATTTTTTCGGGACCAGAAAAAGTTACTTTAAATCACTAATAACATTTTTTTAATGTAAAAAATATTTACTTCAACACTGAGAAAACTGGTTCAAAAGAATATTTCAAATCTTTTTAATAATTGTATAAAAAAGATATTCTGTAAGTTTTATGCAGGCCAAATCACTCCCTAAATTTGAATCGGTTAAAATTATTACTAACTTAATCAGTGACCGAATGTTAGCTACAATTTTGTTATTTTTTACTTATGAATCAGTTGAACTTACTAATTTATCAGTCAAAACAATTAATTCACAGCTCTTAATTTAGTCGCTGATTAAAATTAGTGAAGAATTTTGCTAATTCAAATTTAGAAACGATTTTCGCAGTCAGAAGAACTCTTTTTTGAAAAATAAAATTTTTCAACCTTTCTTGCTTACGGTGCAAAATATCATAAAAGTTTAAGGGGTATTTTTGGTAGAACTTTAAAAATAAGAAAATTTTTTTTTTTGCATTTTGCCGAATCGGTTGTTTTTAAAACAGTGCAGTCATATTTTTTTAACAAAATTTTCGTTTCCACAAAAATTGTTTGTCCGGTGTGAAACTAACAGATTGTCTTCTTTCTGGAAGTACAAATTTAGCAACAACAAAGAAAAGTGGCAAAACATAAGGTTTTCTTTTTGAAAGGTTCTTTATAAAAAAAATTGGCGCCGCTTAGTTAGTTTCAAGTTCGTTTCAATTTTCAACGGATTGAAAAAATCTGGAAAGGAAAATTAAGTATCTCACTACAGTCAAAATATTTTTGAAAAATTTGGAAAATTTTGGAAATTTTGAACAATTTTGAAAATTTTTGGAAAGTTTAAAATTTTTTCAAAAAGTTTGAAAATAATTAAAATTTTTGAAAAATTTGGAATATTTTATAAATTTTGAACAATTTTGAAAATTTTTAAAAAGTTTAAAATTTTGTCAAAAAGTTTGGAGTTTTTAAATTTTTAGAAAATTTTTGGAAATTTTGAAATTATTAAAATTTTTAGAAATTTTAAAAAAGTTGAAATATTTTGGACAATTTTGGAAATTTTTTGAAAGTTTCCAATTTTTAAAAAAAGTTTGGAAATTATAAAAAAATTATGAAAGTTTGGAAATTTTTTTAATTTAAAAAATTTTTGGAAATTTTTAAAAAGTTTAAAATTTCGGAAAATTTTTGAAAGTTTTGAAAACTTTTAGTAATATTGATAATTTTTTGAAATTTTGTTAAAAAGTTTGAGAAATTTTGGAAATTTTAAAAACTTTTGGAAATTTTTGGAAAATTTCATTTTTTTTAAAAGTTTAGAAATTATTAAAATTTTTGAAAAAATTTGAATATTTTGGAAATTTTGAACAATTTTGGAAATTTTTTTAAAGTTTCAAATTTTTTTAAAAAGTTTGGAAATAATTCAAATTTTTGAAAAATTTGGAAATTTTGAACAATTGTGACAATTTTTGATGAGTCAAATTTTTTTTAAAAGTTTGAAAATTATTCAAATTTTCAGAAAATTTTAAAAATTTAGAAAATTTTTTAAGTTTGAAAATTTTTGAAATTTTTTGAAAGTTTAAAATTTTTTTACAAAGTTTGGAAATTATTAAAATTTTTGGAACATTTTGAATATCTTTGAAATTTTTAACAATTTTGGAAGTTTTTTGAAAATTTAAAATTTTATCAAAAAGTTTGGAAATAATTAGAATTATTGAAAAATTTGAAATATTGGAAACTTTTAGTGATTTTGGAAATTTTTGAAAAATTTTAATTTTTTTTTGAAAAGTTTGAAAATTATTAAAATTTTAAAAATTTTTTGAAAGTTTAAAAATTTTTAAAATTATTTACATTTTTAGAAATTTTAAAAAAGTTAAAAATTTTGGAAAATTTTGAAAACTTTTAGAAATATTGATAATTTTTTGAAATTTTGTTGAAAAGTTTAAAAAATTTCGGAAGCTTGGAAATTTTTTAAAGTTTAAAAATCTTTTAAATTACTAAAATTTTTGGAAATTTTAAAAAAGTTTGAATATTTTGTAAATTATGAACAATTTTGGAAGTTTTGTGAAAGTTTCCAATTTTTTTAAAAAGTTTGGAAATCATTAAAATTTTTTAAAAGTTTGAAAATTTTTTCAATTATTAAAATTTTTAGAAATTTTAAATAAGTTTAAAATTTTGGGAAATTTTGAAAACTTTTAGTAATATTGATAATTTTTTGAAATTATGTTGAAAAGTTTGAAAAATTTTGGAAATTTTTGAAACTCTTGGAAATTTTTTAAAGCTTAAAAATCTTTTATATTATTACAATTTTCGGAAATTTTAAAAAAGTTTGAATACATATATATAAAATCTGGCGCGACATGCGACCGGCCGCACTGGGATCCAACGTGAAAAGAGAGAATCAACGTTGATTTCGCGCTAGAGAATCGATTCTGCTATCGATTGCGCAAGTCAGAATCGATTCCAAGGAATGGATCTTGAAGCGCTAAGAATCGATTCTTTCGAAGAATCTGAATCGATCCCGGCATCCCTAGCATGTAGGTATCTGTTTGCATGGGTGTTGTCAGTTTGTTTGTAAACTAGTACGTCTAAGAAAGGCAATATTCCGTTTCGTTTAGTTTCCATGATGAACTGGATATTAGGGTGTAATTGAATAATGAAATCAAAAAACTTGTATAGTTCGTTTAGTTCATGTCCATGTATCGTCAAAGCAACAGAACAAAAATTCTTGTTTAAGCTTCGATTGGTTGAAAATTTTAGATTCTATATTTCCTATAAAGATGTTGGCTGTTATAGGTGAGAATGGAGATCCCATTGCTGCTCCTGAGTTTTGTTCGTAGAATTGGTTGTTGAAAAAGAATAAGGTATTATTGAGACACTGTCCTATGAGGGGTATGAGATCAGAGGGGAAGTTGCAAAGGATATAATTATATTAATTATATCAGAGATTGGTACTTTTGTAACAAGAAATACTATATTAAAACTAATTAGGATGTCTTTAGGTTAAATGTGAATCTGTTTTATCTTTTTGAAAAAGTCAAAAGAGTTTTAGACGTGTTTGATAGTGTTTCCTGTGAAAAGCTTTAGTTCTTTGGCGAAGAAGCGTGCTAGGTTGCTAGTTAGTGAGTTTATTGCGCTGACGATCGGTCTGAGTGTAATGTTGTTTTTGTGGATTTTTGTGAGTCCGTAACGTTTTGGAGAGATGGGATCAGTAGGTATTAATTTAGATATTGTTTTGTTGTGAAGTTTAGAGTCTTTTAGAAGAGTTTTTGTTTTGCTGACTGTTGTTTTTGTAGTGTATTTTTTAATTTTTTTATATATATCGTCAGTTAGAAGTTTTATGATTTTGTTGTTATAGTCTTCTTTATTTATTATTATTGTTGAGTTTCCTTTGTCTGCGGGTAATATTATAGTGTCTTTATTCTGATTTGAGTTCTTTAACTGCGGTTCTTTCTTGATTTGTTAAGTTTGAGGCAGTAAGTTGGACCTTAGGATAATACCATTTTTTTCTCAAGATTCCAGGATTATTTTCAATTAATTTTTAAATTTTCCAAATCAAATGTAAGAAAATATTTTTAAAAATTCCAAAACATCACAAATAATTATCTAAAATGATGGAAAAGAATGTATAATATTTGAAAGCAAAATTTTTCAATTTTTTAAGACCACAAAATCAAAACAACATTGAATAAGCTTAAGAGATATTTAGAAGTTTTAAAAAGCTACAAAAATAATTTTGATCTTAAAAAGATTTCAAACATTTTAAACTATATCTAGATTTTTTAAGACATCAAACAAAAAATCCAGAAAAAAAATCAATTAGAAACTTAGGGAAATTAATAATTTTCCCTTAAAATTATAATTCACCTAATTTTTTTCCTTTCTAGGCCGAAAAAACTTTTTGGGTTAAAAATTCAACAATTTTGTTGAAAATTTCTCTGTTTGGATGAATTCAACTCTTCTTGATTTAATATTAAAATCATCTATAACTTCAATATCTCTAATTATATTTTTGTTGAGAAGTCATCCTTTTTGTTAAAAATTCAACTATTTGGTTAAAAAATTAAATACTGTATTAAAAATTCACTAGCTTGGTTGAATACTCATCATTTTAGTGAAAAATTAATTTCTTTGGTTACAAATGTTACTATTTTGTTGGAAATCCCGCTATTTTGGCAGGAAATGAATCTTCTTAGTTGAAAAAACCTCTAATTAACTGATTTTTGGTTAGGATTCAACCATTTTGTTGAAAATTGTTTTTTTTTTATGAATTTGACCTTTTCTGATTTAAAATAAATATCTTTTTGGTTTGATATATCAACATTTACATTTTTCTGTGAAAATTTATCTTTTTTCTACGAAAATTCTTCAAAAATCTTTTTTAATTTTCCCAAGAATCTTAGGAAAATTTTAAATAATTTAGATTTTTATTTTAGAAGATTAATTTTAAGTTTGAAAGATTTCATAACATATCAAAAAAAAATTTGGATGATTTTAGGACAATTTTCTTTACTTTTCAAAATTTAAAAAATTTTTAGGAAAACTTTGAATTATTTCAAAAAATATTTAGAAGTTTTAATAAGATTCGAAAATACCTAAATCGTAAGAAAGTTTAAATTCATTGAAAATAAAATATAGATGTTTTAAGATTTCGAAATATATGCTTTTTTCAAATTTTGAAAGGTTTCAAGAGATTTAAAAAATTTTCTTGACATTGCTAGCAAAATTAAAAATGATTTTCTATTTGAAAAAAAAATTTTGAAACATAATTGAAGAAAAATTATCATATTAAATGATTTTCTAAAATTTCGAAAAAGGATGTAAACAATTTTAAAGCAAGATTTTTCAATTTTGTAAGTTAAAAAAATTACAAAAAAATGGAGTTAGTTTAGGAGATATCTGTAAGCTTTTAACTGATTAAAAAATAATTTAAAGTTTGTAAAGATTTGAAGACATTTTTAACGAAATTTAGATTTTTTTAAGTTAAGAAATAAAATTTTGAAGCTTTTTAAGGATTTCAAAAAGCTGCGACAATTTATTATTTTATAAAATCAATTTGAAAAGAATATTTGAACAGACTTTAAAACATTTCGAAATATTTACACAGTTTTCAAAAAAGATATGGAACATTTTAAGAGAATCTTTTTTACGAATCTTAATTTTACGAATCTTAAATACAATACTATAGTATAATTCTATAGTATAAATAGAATTTGAAAGCAAATTATTTTTTTATCAGCGTGACTTTCAATTTCTTTTGTTTGCTCGAAAACATTAGGGACTTTTGTAGAAATTAAATTATTACTTCTGGCTAAAAAAGAAGACGACAAATAAAACAATTGTATCACTTTTTACTGTGCCTCTTACGAACATTTTTGGTTTCTAAAATTTACAATTTGATGAGAACGGTAATTTTTCATTTATAATTTACCGTCTGTCACATTGTTTTTGAAATTTGTCAACAATCTGACTCCTCTACTTATTCAGTGAAAATGAAGATTTCTATTCTCTCCTTAACCTTCGGGATTTTCCTGAACTTGATTGGTAAGTATAATATAAATAATCTTTTTTAATACTAAAATTATATATAACATAAAAATCAATAATCCGAATCTTTTTGCTTAGATCCTGTTGAAGCCAAATTTTAAAATAAGTTTCTTAGTTTTTATTTATTTGGGAAGACTGAAAAATTCCAAAAAATAAATATACTGACACTGTAAAATTCCGGGAAAAGAAAACATTCGAAATAGAAAAATTCAGAAAGGATTAAATTGCCGATATATAAGAATCCTGACTTTGAAAATTATCGAATAATAAAATTCTTGAATAATTTATAATATTACCGAATTTGAAAATTCCTGAATTTCAAAGATTAGGAAAATTGTTTTTTAATAAATATTATTTATTTATTAAAAAGACAATAATAAAATATTTAAAAAATTAAAAGTTCATTGTATTTGTCAAAAACTATTATTAGAATTTGAAATGACAATAATTAAGAAAATATTTCTTAATGCAAAAAACAATACAAGAACAAGATTTTTATAACAAGACCAATAATTTTAAAAAACTACCATGCACATGAAAAAAAAACTTTTACTATGATTTTTTTTCAACTATTCTTATTTTGATTTTAAATAACAATTTGAAAAATACATTTAACATTTTAAAAAATTTCTTTGATCAAAATATCTCATTAGTTTTCTGTAGAGAATTTTATTATTCGAAAATTTTTAAATTTGGTAATATTACAAAGTGGGAAGAATTTTATTATTTAGAAATTTGTTTTATTCGGTATTTTTTATTTCAAATTTTTTCTTTTTCGGAAATTATACAGCATCGTAAATTTTATTTTTCGGGATTTTTCAGTCAACATTTTTGTTGAAAATTAAATTGTTTTGGTAAAAAATTCAACTGTTCTGTAGACAATTTGTCTTTTTGGAATGAAAATTCAACATTTTGAATGGAATTTTTTGTTCTTATTGCATGAAAAACCTTTCTCGATTTCAAATGCAACCGTTCGATTTAAAGTAATCTTGTTTGGATGAGGATTTTACTATTTTTTTGTAATTCGTCTTTTTGGTTAAATTAAACTGTTTTTGATTTAAAAATAAAATCCTTTTCAGATAAAAAAGTGAAATACATAAATTAAATAATATATTTTGGATATAAATATATTATATATATATATACATTGGATAATATAAGTATTACATTTTTCATTGAGAATTCATATTTTTTGGTTAAGCATTAAACTACTTAGTTGAAAGAGGAAATAAATTTTTTAATCCAATTTTTACTTGATGATTCTTGACTTTAATTTAAATTTTTGTTGGTTCAAAATGTAACTGCTTTGTTGAAAATTATTTTCTACTGATTAGAAATTAATTTTTTAAATGGAAAATTAACTACTCTACGGTTGGTTAAAAAATCAACTATTTAGTTGATAATTCGTCGTTCGTGGTAGAATATTCATCTTTTTGGTCAAGTTTTTTTTAAATTCATTTCTTTGATTGAAAATTAAATTATTTTGCTGAATATTTGTTTTTTATGTTAAAAAATCCATTTTTTCGCTGAAAAATCCAACTATTTGTTTATAAATAAATTTTTTTTAATAAATATTCATCATTTTGTTTTTAAATTTTTCTCTTTGGTAGAAAATTTCACTATTTTGTTGAGAATTTTTTTTATTTACTAAAAAGTAATTATTAAAACTGAAATGTTAACTATCTCGTTTTTTGTTTCAAACAGATCTTTTTTAGTTGAAAATTCCACTATTTGGTTGAAAAAAGTCTTTTTTAGTAGAAATGCAGTCATCTTTGTTGAAAATTTATTTGTTGGGTTGAAAACCTAACTATTTTGTTTAAAATTAGTTTCATTTGGTAAAAAAAAATCGTTTTCACTAGAAATTTAACTATTTTACTTTGAGACAAAAATTTTCTTTTACAGTTGAAGATTTAACTACTTGGTTGAAAATTTATGTAGTTTGTTGAAAATCCATCCTGCTTGGTAAAAAAGTTATCTTATTAGTTAGCAATATGCCTTTGAAAGTTTCATTTTGAACTTTCACTTAGGAACTTTCACTTAGAAAATTTCACAATGCGAAATTTATGATTAAAAAATTGAAACGAAACTTATGAAACTTATAGAAATTTAACTTCGAGAGTTAGGTTGGAACTTTACAGAATATTTTGAGGGTCCCTAACGGATTTTTCATAAGGTAACATTATTATTTTCATTTACTATGGATTTTATTTGATTGTTCGGTTACATATATAATTATATACGTGCATAAATATATTGATATATGACATATTTAAGTAAAAAAATCTACCTTAGACATTGCAGACAAGTCGAAGCCAAAGAATAAGTTTCTTGATCTCAATAAATTGAATTAATTATTTTTAGAATGTGAATAATTCACATGAATATATATAAATAATATTCGAATTGAATAATAAAAATAAATTCATTGCCCACTTAGTTTTTCTCATTTTTAATTTATTTTAGTTTATTGACGGTTAACGCCTTGATACATGGTTTTAGTACAAGCAACTGTAATTACAAAAAAATGCAGTTAGGAAATAACAATAAAAGGAAGTATAAAATATAAATAAGTTCTATGTACGAAATTTATAAAATGTCTTGAATTTAAATATTATTATCAATCATGATCAAAATTTCAAACTTTGGCGATTTTATTGGTATCTCAGTTATCTGTATGTTAGCTGAAAATGCTAAAGTTTCAAAAGTTTCACTGACTTTGAAACTTTTCATTGAAACTTTTCATTGAAACTTTCAGTGGAAAGTTTCAAAAGTTATAAATTTCTGAAACGGCACATTGTTACTTTCCTGAGCTGAGATAATTAAGATCAAAGTTGAACTCTTATACA
>JAUELO010000244.1:1127826-1142308 GCA_032357855.1 Amphibolips quercusostensackenii | reverse complement strand
AAATGGGATATGGTTCTATTTTCACTTCAAAAATAATAATAAATAGTCTACTGGAAAGGGGGTAATAGTATATTAGGCTACTGGAAAAGGAATAAAGGTGCGTTAGACTACTGGAAAAGGGGTAGAGCTGTGAGAGCTGTGTTAACGCACACACCTACCTTTTTTTCTATTACAAAAAGTGTGATATTATTGTATTTTCACTTTGAATATAACGAATGGAAAATCTACTAAAAAAAGAGGTAATAGTGCATTAGGCTACTGGAAAAGGGATAAAGGTATGTTAGGCTACTGGAAAAGGGGTAGGGCTGTATTAACCCACACGCCTACCTTTTTTTTATTAAAAAAGTGTAATATAGTTGTATTTTCACTTTTTACATACTGAGAAGGAAGGTTACTAGAAATGGTATATAGTTGTATTTTCACTTTAAGCCTAATAAAAAGAAAGGCTACTGGAAAAGGGGTAAGAGTGCGTTAGGCTACTGGAAAATGGGACTACTGTAAATGAGATATGATTGTTTTTTCACATAAAACGTAATCAATAGACAGACTACTAAAAAAGGGGTCAAAGTACTGTAGGTTACTGGAAAAGTGATAAGGTAAAATAGGTTACTGTAAAAGGGGTAGGGCTACGGGAAAAGAGATAAGGGTGATGTAATTGTATTTTCACTTTTCACATAAAAAAGAAAGGTTACTAGAATTGGTATGTGTTTGCCTTTTCACTTTACACATAATAAATAGAAAGGCTACTGGAAAAGGGGTAAGAGTTCTTTAGGCTACTGGAAAATGGGACTACTGAAAATAGGATATGATTTTATTTCACTTTAAACAGAATTATTATAAAGGCTACTGGAAATGCAGTGAAAGTGTGTTAGATTACTGGAAAAGGGAAAAGTTGTGTGAGCCTACTGGAAAAGGGATAGAGCTGTATTCACGCATACGCCGGCCTTTTTTTCTCGATTATCGAAAGTGTGGTATAGTAGAATTTTCACTTTTTAGATAAATAAAAGGAAGGTTACCAGAAATAGTATATGGTCGTATTTTAACATTGAAAAATGAATAGAAAGGCTACTGAAAAAGGGGTAAGAGTGCTTAGGCTACTGAAAGAGGGGCTTAAAAAGAATATGATATGGTTGTGTTTGCACTTTCAACATAATAAATAGGAAGGCTACTGGAAAAGGGGTAAGAGTGTGTTTGGCTACTGGAAAAAAGGTAAGGGTGTACTAGACACCTGGGAAAGGGGTAGATTTGTGATTCCACTTACACCTACCTTTTTTTATTACTAAAAATGTGATATGGTTTTATTTTCACTTATTACATGATGAAAAAAAAATACTGGAAATAGGATATGGTTGTAATTTCTTTCAAAATATAATTAATAGAAAGGCTAGTAAAAAAGGGGTGACAGTGTGTTCGGTTACTGGAAAAGGGAGAAGGTGAGTAAGGCTACTGGAAAAGTGGTAGGGCTGTGTTAACGCACACGCCTACCATTTTTTTCCATTAGAAAAAGTGTGATATGGTTGTATTTCTACTTTAAACATATTGAATGAAAAGTCTACTGGAAAAGGGGTAATAGTGCATTAGGCTACTGAAAAAAAGGGATAAATGTGCGTTAGGCTACTGGAAAAGGGGTAGGTCTGTTTCAACGCACACACCTACCTTTTTTTCATTACAAAAAGTGTGATATAGTTGTATTTTTACTATTTACATATTAAGAAGGAAGGTTGCTGGAATTGGTATATGGTTATATTTTCACTTTAAACATAATAAAGAGAAAAGCTACTGGAAAAGGAATTAAAGTGCGAGGCTACTGGAAAATAGGACTACTGTAAATGAGATATGATTGTTTTTTCTCATTAAACATACTTAATAGACAGACTACTGGAAAAGGGGTCAGAGTGTTGAAGGTTACTGGAAAAGTGATAAGGTGAAATAGGTTACTGTAAAAGGGGTAGGGCTCCTGGAAAAGAGATAAGGGTGATGTAATTGTATTTTCACTTTTCACATAAAAAAAGAAAGGTCACTAGAATTGGTATATGTTTGCATTTTCACTTTACACATAATAAATAGAAAGGCTACTGGAAAAGGGGTAAGATTTCTTTAGGCTACTGGAAAATGGGACCACTGAAAATGGGGTACGATTTTATTTTACTTCAAACCAAAATTATTATAAAGGCTACTACTGGAAAAGCAGTAAGAGTGTGTTAGGTTACTGGAAAAGGAAAAAGTTGTGTTAGCCTACTGGAAAAGGGATGAGCCTGTATTCACGCATACGCCTGCCTTTTTTTCTTGATTACCAAAAGTGTGATATAGTAGAATTTTCACTTCTTACATAAATAAAAGAAAGGTTACCAGAAATAGTATATGGTTGTATTTTTTCCTTAAAAAATGAATAGAAAGGCTACTAGAAAAGGGGTAAGAGTGCTTAGGCTACTGGAAAAGGGGACTGCAAAGAATGGGATATGGTGGTGTTTTCACTTTCAACATAATGAATAGAAAAGCTACTGGAAAAGGGTAAGAGTGTGTTAGGCTACTGGAAAAGAGGCAAGTGTGTACTAGACACCCGGGAAAGGAGTAGGTTTGTGATTCCACTTACACCTAACATTTATTATTACTGAAAATGTGATATGGTTTTATTTTTTCTTATTACATGATGAAAAGAAAGAATACTGGAAATGAGATATGGTTGTAATTTCACTTCAAATATAATTTATAGAAAGGCTAGTAAAAAAGGGGTGAGAGTGTGTTAGGTTACTGGAAAAGGGAAAAGGTGTGTCAGGCTACTGGAAAAGTGATAGGGTTGTATTTACGCATACGCCTACCTTTTTTCTCTATCACCAAAAGTGTGATATAGTAGTTTTTTACTTTTAACATATTTTGAAGAAAGATTACCGGAAAACAGATACGATCGTATTTTCACTTTAAACATAATGAATGAGTAGGCTACTGGAAAAGGGTTAAGGGTGCTTAGGCTACTAGAAAAGAGGACTGTGAAGAATGGGATATGGTTGTGTTTTCAGTTTCAACATAATAAATAGGAAAGCTACTGGAAAAGGGTAAGAGTGTGTTAGGATACTGGAAAAAGAGTAAGGGTGTACTAGACACCTGGGAAAGGGGTAGATTTATGATTCCACTTACACCTACTTTTTTTTATTACTAAAAATGTGATATGGTGTTATTTTCACTTATTACATGATGAAAAGAAGGAATACTGAAAATGGGATATGGTTGTAATTTCACTTAAAACATAATTAATAGAAAGGCTAGTAAAAAAGGGGTAAGAGTGTGTTAGGTTACTAGAAAAGGAAAAAGGTGCGTTAGGCTACAGGAAAAGTGGTAGTGTTGTATTTATGCACACGCTTACCTTTTTTCTCTATTATTAAAAGCGTGATATAGTAGTTTTTCACTTTTTACATATTTAAAAGAAAAGTTACCGGAAACAAGATATGATTGTATTTTCACTTTAAACATAATGAATGGGAAGGCTACTGAAAAGGAGTAAGGGTGTTTAGGCTACTGGAAAAGGGGACTACTGGAAATGGGATATAGTTTTATTTTCACTTTAAACATAATAAATGAAAATGATACTCAAAAAGGGGTGAGAGTGTATTAGGCTACTGAAAAAGAGGTAAGGGTTTATTAGACAACTTGAAAAGGAGCCGAGTTGTGATTTCACTTAATTCTACACTTTTTTTATCACTAAAAATGTGATATGGTTTTATTTTCACTTTTTACGTAATGGGAAGGAAGCATACTGGAAATAGGATATAGTTGTAATTTCGTTTGAGATATAATCAATAAAAAGCTTACTAGAAAAGGGGTTAGAGTGTGTTAGGCTACTGGAAAAAGGGCAAAAGTCTATTGACTACCTGAAAGGGGGTGATATGGTTGTATTTTCACTTTTTGAATGCTGAAAAAAGGGTACTGGAAAGGGGATATGGTTGTGATTTCACTTAGAACATAATTAATAGGAAGGCTAGTAGAATAGGGGTTACAGTGTGTTAGGCTACTGGAAAAGAATCAAAAATATATTAGACTACTTGAAAGGGGGTGACATGGTTTTATTTTTACTTTTTGAATGCTGAAAAAAAATACTGGAAATGGGATATAGAAAAGAATGTAGAAAAGGGGTAGGAGTGCGTTAGGCTACTGGAAAAGGGGCAAAAGTATACTAGACTAATTAAAAAGGGTTGACATGGTTTTATTTTCACTTTTTAAATGCTGAAAAAAAATAATACTGGAAATGGGATATAGAAAGGATGTAGAAAAGGGGTAAGAAGACGTTAGGCTACTGGAAAAGGGGCAATAGTGTATTAAACTACTTCAAAAGGGGTAGAGCTGTGATTTCACTCACGCCTACCATTTTTTTATTATTAAAATATGATGCGGTTGTCTTTTCACTTTGCACAAATTGAAAAGCAGATTACCGAAAATGGGATATATTTATGCTTTACGTAAAACATAATATAGAAACAAAAACAAAAAAAAAATTTCAAACACAAAAGTTTTCTTTTTGCTTCTTTCTTCTTTTCTTTTTTTTTAATAAAAAGTCTTGAAATTTTAGGCTTATAAGAAATGTATGGTTAGCTTAGTAATGTATTTAATTAATAATTCAATAAAAATAATCAATTACACCCCTGTTTTGAAAAAGAAATTTCAGTTTCTACTTGTGAAAATATGGTAGAAAATTTTTTTATTAATCTAGAAAACCATAAGTGTAAATATAGTGCCTTTTAAAAAAAGTGAGTTTCTCATTTTTTGAAGTTATAATTTCCTAGACTAATACAAATTTTTTCTAGTATATTTTTACTAGTAGAAACGTTCTAGATACCTGAAAATTTCTGGCTACATGTCTGTAGCTTTGAAAATTATTTTTTTTAAACAGGGCTTCACTAAACATGCTCAAAAATATTAAAATTACGCAAATAGCATTTTTTCCAAAATAATTTATTAAAGTGAAAACCCAAGACGGTTATCAATTGCATCCAAATTTATTATACTAAAAAAATAATAAGAAATTGCTTAAACAATTATTTTTTTAAGGTTAATTTACTGTTAGCGCTCATTAATGAAAAAGTAGACAGATTCAGAAAAAGCCGCAACTTTCTATCATAATTCAAAGAGAATATTATTAAAAATAATAATAAATTAATGAAACTTTTATTTTTTTAAACTTTAATTGATTATTGCCTCCCTTATACTGAAAAATTAGGAGAAAGTTAAAGAATTTAATTTATTTAAACAATTTTGTTGTCATTAGGAAGTAATTTTTTATGTATTAAAAAAATTTGTAATGAAAAAACATATAAAATATTATTATAATTGCCAACACTCGCAAAATCTAATTTTACACCAATGGGGTTTTGTTGGGACTCTATAAAAGAGAATTTTGGGGGTGAAATTCAAAAAGTATTTTTCACTCGTATTCCGTGACTAATTATAAAAAAAAAATTTTGAGGATCAATTCGATACACCTAGTATTGACGATTATGAAAAAAAGTTACAAAAAACGTTTTTTTCTTATGGGAAATACGTGTTAAACTTCATAGGGTAATTTTTTTGATGAAACATCTTTATTCACATTTAGCATCCCTATATTTCAGAATTACGTTTTTATTTCTGAAAAAATTGAAAATTTTTCTTTAAATTAAATTTTTTTTTATATTGCTATCCAAAGTCAATTTTGAAATCCCATAAAATTTTAATCTAAAAATTCTGATTCGATTTTCTGGGAATTGGCTGATTTTTTACGTAAGATTTTGTTTACTTGTATTCAGAAACTTGATATCTCTATAATATGATTTTATTTTTAAACTGAAAATTGAATTTATTGCGCAATCCGCAGTCAAGCCTGTTACAATTTTAGGGTAGTTTCACTTTGAGATTGTCAAATTTCACATCTATTTTCTCGACCTTGAAAAACTTTTTTGGTTTTTACAGAATGTTTTTTCACTCTTTCGAAAAATTTTTATTTTGTTAGGTTTTTGTAGGGGAAATCAGGGGAAATTGGGGAAGGATAAGAAGAAAAAATTAGGTATGGGAAGTAGGGGAAATGAAAAAAGTGAAAGTAAAGGAAATGAGGGGAGAGAAATTAGGAAAAAAGAAGGAGGAGAGAAAGAGAGGAGAATAAAAAAAGATGAGGGGAAGAAAATACGGAAAATTAGGACAAATGAGGAGTGGGAAAGTAGAGTAAATTAAGGTAGGAAATTAGAGAAAATGAGGAGATGGGAAGTCGGGGAAATGACGTCAGAGGAACTCGGGTAAGTTAGCGAAATAGGGATGTAGAGCAATTAAGGGAAAGTTAAGGGAGAAAGTGAGAAAAGTAAGAAAAAAGACGAAGAGGGGAAGTGTCGTAATAAGGGTTGAGAAAGTTTGGAAAGTTATGGATAATTAAAGAAACTTAAGGAAAAGGAAATGAGAATTGTGGTGGAAAATGAAGATAGGAAAAGTAAAGAAAGTCAGGGGAGAGTAAGTAATGGGAAATTAAGGGGGAGGATAGTGAGTGGAAATGAAGGGTAAGAGTAGTGAATGGACATGAGGAGAGGGAGAGTAAGAGAAAACTTTAGGGCGTGTGAAGTCAATGAAAATGATTAGAGAGGAAGTGAGGCGAAATGTGAGGGTGGGGCTTATAAGGTAAATCATAGGAAAAAAGTTTTAAAAAAATTATAGTCGAGGAGGCTGGAGAAGTTAGGGGAAGACGAGTAAGTAGTATGGGTGTGTAAAGAAGTGGAAGTAATAGCTGGGGAAGAAAATTGGGGGCATGAGAGTGTCATCTGCGGAAGTGAGGGAAGTGGGAAGTAGAGGAAGAAGTTGGTAAAGAAAGGGGAAGGTGAGCGATGAAAAGGGAGGAGGAGGGAGGAAACAGAAGGGAGGGGGAGCAAATATTGAAGTGTTGGGAGGAGAAGGATGGAGTGTAAGGAAGGGAAAGTATGGAAGGTAAAAGTTTGGCTAACTTTTTGGTTATCTAGACCTGCAATGCCACTCTTCAGTTTGTTAAAAATGAAAATTATAAAAATTTTATTTAATTTTCTGCGATCTATTATGAAAGTCTTTCCCATTGCTTTTTGCCTATAACAGTGAACATTGAAATGTTTAGAATCAAGTTACGTGAATGCAAATCTACTTAGTCATTAGAGGAGTATTCCGATAGGTCATACATATTCATTTCAAGCATATGTCTATTCGAGACGCGTAAAACAAAACACTGATTAACGCACCTACTACCTTGATTGGCACTTCTGGTACAGAGAACTGGCACCAATTTCCTGCCTATTCGTCTCTGGAAATGCTCAGTCTGAAGTTAATAGCAAAGTAAAAAGAGGAAGGAAAAGAATAAAAATTTCTGATATTGAATTTAGAACTCTAAAAAGGGGCTCAGGGGCCATTCTTAAACTATAAAAAATTTTTTGGCCTTAAATAATAATAAGCCTAATATAATGATAATAAGCTAAAAAAAATAAACTCATTAGGCGCCACACTGCAACTGAAGATGGAAAACCGGGTTCACCCGAGAACAAATTTAAAAAAAAAATGATAAAAAAAAAACTAAGAATAATAAAAATAACAAAATATCAGACTTTGCATCTCAAAATGCTCTTAAAACAGAAAAAATAGGTTGATTTTTTACATAAATGGGGAAATAATAGGAGAGTTAATTATTTTTGAAAAATCAATGTGTAGGTTCCACATTGAATTTAGTGTTAAATTTATTGTTTTTTTAACAAAATAGTATGATTTTGAACTAAAGTAGTTTTTTTACCAGAAAAAAATGAATTTTTAAATTTAAAAAAATTCAACAAACAAACAATTTTTAAGAAAAAAATTGCATTAACAACCCGACACGTAAACTTTTAGGCAAAATAGACGAATTATGAGAAAAATAGTTGAACTTTTAACCAAGTAGTTAGGTTTTAAAGCCGAAAAGTCTACTTTTTCAGAAACAGTTTAATTTTTCAAAAAAAGTTAATTTTCAACAAAGAAACAGTTAAAGTTTTGCCCAAAAAATGAATTCAACAAGATAATTATATTCTAAACAAAGTAATTTAATTTTTAGCAAATTAATTAAATGTGCAAAATAATTGAAATTCTACTAAAATAATTAAATTTGTAACAAAATGAATGAATACGATATGAATTTTTAATCCAAAAAAATAAATTTTAGAAAAACAGTTAAACTTTTATTCAAAAAGTTAATTTAACATAATAATTTAATTTTTAACCAAATAATTTAATTTTTAACAGAATATTGAAATTTTTTACCGAATTTTGTATTTTCAGCGTACGGGAATGCACTTTTAACAAAATAGTAAAATTCTTAAACAAATAAGAATAAAACTAAACCAAAAGCAGTTGCAACAGAAGACAGTTAACTTTTTGACAAAAAAGGTTGAATTTTTACCAAAAAAGATAAATTTACAATCTAAAAGAAAAACTTGTTTACAAACAGTTGAATTTTTTACCACAAAATATGACTTTTAAAAATATTTTATTTTTCAACAAAACAATTAAACTTTCAAAAACATAGGTGAATTTTTACTCAAACAGATTAATTTTTGTCTAAATAGCTTAACTCTTAACCTACAAAAATAAGTTTTTACACAAAATTCATGAATTTTCATTTAAATAGTTAAAAAAGTAATTTAAAAAAACTAGCTTTTTAACAAAACAGTTAATTAAAAAAATAGATGACTTCAACAAAGTAAATTAATTTTTTGTTTAAAAAGACGAAGCTGAAAAGTCAAATGTATTAAAAAACATTTGATTAAAAAAAAAATGAATTTTGAGCAAGAAAGTTAATTTTTAATGAAAAAAAATTTTTTTAAAATAAATTTCCACAAACAAGATTAATTTTCTATCCAAAAGGACAAATTTTTAACAAAATAAATGAATTTTCTACCAAATAGTTAAAGTTTGAACTCACAAAGGATACATTTTAAATTAAAAATGGAATAATTAAATTTTTAGGAAAAAAATTATTTGTTACCCAAAACTAAACGAATTTTGAACAAAACAGTTGAATTTTTGACAAAAAAAATCAATATTTAAAAAAAAAAATTCTAACAAATATTTTCATTTTATGCCAAAATAGTCAAATTTCAACATAAAATGTAAATTATTACACAAAATTTATATTAAAATAAAATAATTTAATTTTCTACTAATTTTTTTAATTTTTAAATTATAGAAACGAATTCTCTACAAAATCAATTGAATTTTTTACCCAAAAATATAAACTTTCTACAAATATGCAATAGTTAAATTT
Organism: Amphibolips quercusostensackenii; assembly: GCA_032357855.1. Classification (NCBI taxonomy): domain Eukaryota; kingdom Metazoa; phylum Arthropoda; class Insecta; order Hymenoptera; family Cynipidae; genus Amphibolips; species Amphibolips quercusostensackenii. The sequence goes on along the minus strand of JAUELO010000244.1, from coordinate 1,133,049 downwards.
TCTGGTGAAAAATTCTCAACCCCCAAAAAATTAATTGTTAACAAAATAATTTAATTTTGAACTAAATAAATGAATTTTTTACTAAAATTATGAATCTTTAACCAAAAAGGTACATTTTTAACAAACAAGATTAACTTTCTACCACAATAGATGAACTTTTCATAAAATACATGAATTTTCTAAAAAATAGTTTAATTTTTAACTAATAAAAAATACATTTTTCTTACAAAATAAAATACTTTAATTTTTAAATTAGAAATAAATTTTCAACAAAAAAAAACGAATGTTCAACAAAATAAAATTTCCAACCTAAAAAGTGAATCAGCAACCAAAAAAGATAAATTTTTAACTAAATATTAAAATTTTTTTAAATAGTTAATTTTTCAACAAAAATATAAGTTTATAACAAGAAATTTAATTTTTAACCAAATAGTTTAATTTTCTACAAATTTTTTTTAATTTTTGAGCCAAAAAGAAGAATTTCCTACAAAACACATGAATGTTTAATTAAGTGGTTAAATTTTTATTTGAAAAAGATATAGGTATATTTTTTAATAAAAAAATATTATTTTAGCAAAAATGGAACAGTAACATTTTTAGTTGAAAAATTAAATTTTTAAACCATAAAAAAATGAATTTTCAGCGCAGGCGATCAAATTACTGATACAATATATTCTGATGATATTCAAAAAAAATTATCTCTTTGATTTTTACTTATTATTAGTTTATAGCTAATAAGCCAATGATAAGTTGAAAATTTAAGAAAAAACTGCAAATTCTAGTATCATTTTGTGAAAAAATAGTTATTAACAACAAGAACTTGCTTAAACAATTATTTTTGCTAAATTGCTCTAATTGTTATCTCATTCTCATGGCAGAGTTTTGAAAAAGTTAGAAATTTAATAAAAAAACAACTTTCTAGTATTATTCTAGGAGAAAATATTTGTAAATAATAAATTGTTTAAACAATTATTTTTGGTTACTTTAATTCATTATTTCCCCACTCTAACTAAAAAGTTAAAAAAATCTTTAACTTTAATTAATTATTTTCTTGCTCTAATTAAAAAGTTGAAAACATGTTGAAAAATTCAGAAAGTACAAATTTCTCCCTCTATTTTAAAAGAAAATTGCTATAAAAAATAAATAATTTAAAATTCTCGTTGAAACATCATATCATTAGTAAAAAATTATATTTCATGCAAAGAAAACAATTTCATGCTGAAACAAATTTTAAAAAATTATTAGTGACAATACCTCTCAAATGCCAATTTCGATACGCCTAATATTGATGATTCTGAGAAAAAGGTACAAAAATGTAATTTTTTCTTATGGGAAATTTATGTTAAATTTAGTGGGGTTAGCGGAATTCCAAAATAACATTTTTTTCAAAATAGTGTTTATTTTAATTTATTTATACGAGAAAATTTAAAGCATGATAGCATAAAAATTAAAAAAGAAATTTAGAGACACTTCTAGACCACCCTATTCCCTAATCTTATATTTTCTTTAGCCTTATTCCCTCATTTTTTTGTAAATATTTACAAAAAGGGTAGCTACAAAATTTAAGGAAAATTTGTAATTAAAACTGGAAGAAGAATAATTTAAGGAGGCTGAAGAACTGAAAAGGATATGGAACTTGATCTTAAAAAAAGGGTCATAAGTAGATCTAAGATTCTCAGTCATACTATATCGTTTGATCGTTGAACAGTCAGGTTTAGTTTGCAAAGGAGAAGCACTGATTAGCAAGGTCTTATCGTCGTCCAACTGGCAAAGCTCCAATAATCACCTTGAAGCCCCACCAGTTAATCCTCTACTAATTCTCGTCGTGACAGGGCATCCACTTTCATCTACTATCGCCTCGAGGTTCACAATCTCTTCCAAATACTTAAAAAGTCGGTTTTGACTTTTTTTCTTTCGGCATCCCCTTTTCTTATTGTATTTTGTTTTTCGTATTTCGATGTGTGCAAATAATAAAGTTCTATTTCGGAGTTAACACGCTGAAAAACTCTATTTCGGACCGTGCAAATAAAAATGTTCTATCTCGGGGCGTGCAAGTAGTAAGATCCTATCTCAAAAATGGCGCGGATGCGCTATAGTCGGTATTCAATGTGGAAACTTTCAGATCATGCCCCTGAGATAGAACTTTTTCTTTCGGACTTCTGAGATGGAACCTTCTTGATGGACACGTAAATTTAACTATTATCTTCTTGGTTTCTATTTTCTTTTCATTTCTCAACTTCTTATTAGAATTCTTGCTCTTTCTCTTCCTGCTTACCTTCTGACTCTTTCTCCTCAATTAGTTGATAATTAGTTGATCATTTCACAAAATAAGGATCATTGAACTGTAATTTTCTTATAACAATTTAGTATTTTCACTTAATTTTTTAAAATTTGAACCTACATTTATAAAAATTTGATTTATTAATAACTCTAAGACTAATTTCAGGAAATGTAAGTTTTAATAGAATCTGATTGTAATTAATAATTCAGTTCACAGCATGAAAAGCATCAAACAATTATTTTCTTTAAAGCATTCGAATAATTTTTACAATAAATACTTTTTTTAAATTCAGTTGTGTTTCTCTGCGTTTAATTTTCTAATAAACTTTAAAACTTATTAGCAAAAAATTAAAATATACGTAAATATAATTTTGAAAATTGAATTCAGATTCTTATTCAACAACATCACAGACCTTTCAAAAAGGTATATAAGTGTAATAGAGGTTTTTTAAAGTAAAAATAAACATTCATTAGAAAAATAATAGACAATGTTTAATTGCAGAACCTCAACGTAAATAATTAATTTATGTTAATTGAAAGAAAAAATTTAAATTTAATCTTTAGGTCATTTCATGTTAAAAAAAATTAATCAGTCAATAATTATTTATCAGTTCACAACATTAAAAGCCTTAAGCAGTTTTTTTTCATCAAAACATGCAGATAATTTTTACTTTATAAAATATTTTTTTTTTTAAGTTGCAATTTCTTTTTTTTTAATCTGAATAATTAATGAGCTTTTCACTAATTTTGGAAAAATTAAAACATATGTACATATAATTTTAAAAATTAAATTCAGATCCTCATTTTACAACATCACAAACATTTGGGAAAATTATAAAATTGTCACAGATATACTATAATTATGATTATAACAGATATGATTGTACAATTGTTACATTTTAAATAAAAAAAAACTTTTATCATACAAATATTAGTCAATATCCAATAGCATAATCTTAAACAAAAAACCCTATTTATGTCACTTAATTAAAAATAATTTAAACTCAATTTTCACTTCATTTATTATTGTGAAAAAAATTAATCTGTCAATAATTACTTAATCAGCTCAAAAGGTAAACTAGTTAAATTAGTTAAGAAGGAACTTTTATTTCTGAAAATTTGTTTCATTAATAACCTTTTAAACTAATTTCAGAAAATTTAAGTTTTGATATAATTAATTAATAATTAATTAATCAGTTCACAACATGAAAAGCACCAAACAATTATTTTCATTCAAACATTCGAATAATTTTCACATTATATGTATATTTTTTATTAAGAATAGCATTTCTTTATATATAATTAATTAATAGTAACCTTTAAAATAATTCGAAAATAAAATAAAATATATGTAAATATAATTTTAAAAATTAAATTCAGATACTCATTTAACTACGTCACAAGCACTTTCAAAAATATATAATTGTAATGAAGGTATTTAGAAGAAAAAATAAAATTTAATAATGGAGACAAAAGCCAATATTAAATTCAATAGCTTGAAGTAAATAATCAATTTTTTTTAACTCAATTGAAAAACAGTTTAACTCCAATCTTCATGTAATCTGATATTTTAAACAAAATTAATTTGCCAAAAATAAATTAAAAAATTCATTAAAGCATTCCAAAACTTCTTACATAATACATATATATTTTTTTATTTGTAATTGTACTTGTTCTACCCATTTAACTTATTGATAAACTTTTATACTGATTCTAGAAAAAATTAAAATTTATGTAGATACAATTTTGAAAATTGTATTTAGATAATCATTTCACAACATCGCAAACATAAAAAAAATTATATAATTGTTATAAAAGTATTTTAAATAAAAAATTAATTATTCTTTTTACAAATTATAACCAATATGCAATTACAGAACTTGAAAAAAAAATAATAAATATATTTTACTTAATTGAAAATAATTAAAATTCAACTTTATGTTATTTAATTTTTTTTCAATTAATCAGACAATAATTAATTAGGCAGTTTACAAAATAAGAGGCACGATACTATATCTTTAATAAAAACATTCCAATCATTCTTACTTAATTTTTTTTCAAATTCAAGCTTTAATTTCTAAAAATTTTATTTTACAATATTTTTTAAAACCATTTTTAGAAAATGTAAGTTTGAAAAGATGTAATTAATAATTAATTAATTATTTCACAACATGAAAAGCATAAAGCGTTATTTTCATTGAAACATTCAAATAATTTTTCTTTATATTTTATAATGAATTTAAAATTGCGTTTCTGCAAATTTGAATTATAAATAACCTTTTATACTCATTTCAGAAAAACTTAAACATACGTACAATCAAATTAAAAAGTTAAATTCAGATAATTATTTCCCAACATCTCAAGCTTTGAACAAAAACTACATAATAGCAAAAAAGGTATTTTAAATATAAATAAACTTTCATTAAACAAATTATGTAGTAAATATTTAATTATATAACCTCAAACTGAATATTTAATTTGTGTACTCAATTGAAAAAAATTAAAATAAAAGCTTTTTGTCATTTGATTTTGTGAAAACAATTAATTATATAAAAATTAAATGATCAATTAACAAAATAAGAAGCTTTGAACAGTAAATTTCATCAAAACGTTCAAATAATTTTTGCTATATATTTTTTTTTAAACTTTCATTTTTGGAAATCTGATTTACTAATGAAGTTTTAATCTTGTTTCAGAAAATGTAAGCTTCAATAGAATCAATTGATAATTAATTAATTAGTTCACGACATAAAAAGCATTTAAAAATTATTTTTACTGAAAGACTCAAATAATTTTTACAATTTTTTCTTATTCAAAAATACAATTTTTGTACATTTAATTTATTAATAACGCTCAAAAATATTTTTAAAAAAATAAATAAAACATATGTACATACATAATAAAATCAATCAGTTTACAACATGAATAGCAATTAATTAAAAC
>JAUELO010000244.1:1113042-1126267 GCA_032357855.1 Amphibolips quercusostensackenii | reverse complement strand
ATACATAATAAAATCAATCAGTTTACAACATGAATAGCAATTAATTAAAACATTTAAATAATTTTTACTTTATATATATATATACACATATACATATATATATTTTAACTTGTGTTTTGAGAAATTCAATCGCACACTAAAAATACGTAAATTTTACTATATATTAAAGCATGTAGGTGGCGCCACGAACTGACGCTTTTCTATTACGCATTATAATTATTCATTTAAAAAATTGATAATTTTACATAATTTTCTACGATTGATAAACGAAATCAATTTCTTACATTGTACGTATCAAACAGATTGATAATTCTGTAAATAATATTATTTGTTCTAATTAATTATTATAATTAAAATATCATAATTATGTCCAGATGTGCACACTGAAAAGCTCTATCTCTGAGCTTGCATATAAAAATGTTCTATCTTGAAGCGTTAAAGTTAAAAAGTTCTAAACTAAAATTTCTCTTATGTTCGAGAACCTATTAATTTGGAATAAGAGAACATCTAAAACGTTGTTCAACTCAATCGGAATGTTTACTCAAAGTAAAACCTCAACTTTTCAAGATAACAGTTCTCCTGATCAGGGGAATCTGAAATCATTAATGTGATCCAGATCAGTAAATTTGTTGAAAGATTCATAAAGTTCTTTTTTGCTAAAAACCCATTTCAGCAAAGGCTCTTTCAGTTGGATTGATCTCTTGATGAAGGATTTCAATATTGTCTCAAAGAACAAAATGTTCAATATTGTTAATAATATGATTGTATTAATAATCATTTTTTAAGTTATGATAATTAAGTCTCACACTGTTAATGTGTTCTTACCTGATGTTAAGGGTCTATTTGTTTGTCCAATGTTACATTTTTCACAAACACAAGCAAAACGATAAACATTAGTTGTTTCTAAGCTTTCGAATTAGTCTTTGCCTAATTAGTCAATTTTATTAGGTTTAAAATCGATACTAAAAATGGTACTAATTTCATAATTTTTCAAAAGTCTTTGGATGTTCTCTAAAAAATTATTATAGTAGGGTATAGTAATTGCACTACTGTGGTCGAGCTATTCTTTTCTCATGTCAATAGCATCAGGGTTTGTGTTTCTGTTATTGAGTTCTATATTTCTAATTCCATTCTGTTTATCAATTGCATTTTGTAAAAACTTGTTCTCACAAAGATAGTGTTTTCATTTATCAATGATCAATTTTGGATATTTTATTAGAAAAAAGAATAGCGGAATCAGCTAAGTTTTTGATAATAGCAAATGTTTGTTGAATTTACAGAACCAGTTAGTAAAAATTTAACCATTATCATTTTTTATAATTTCAATGTTAGGAAAGTTAATAGTATCACCGTTTTCAATGTTATGTGCAAATTGTAATTTTTTTAAAATAAGTTGAGAGTTTTGACCATTTTTCAATATAATCTTCAGGGATAATTAAAAAGTTGTAATCAGCCTATCTAAAATAAGTAATAAATTAAAAATCAAGTTTATTGAAAATGTCAATCTATAAGTTTTGCATAAAGCATGTCAGCTAAGTTATTTAAAATAGAAGAACCAATCTCAATTTCGAATGTTTGTTTATAATATGTTTCGTCAAATTGGAATTAGGTGTTATTTATTAGGAATTCTTTACTATCTTCAAACTTGTATAAAGGTAGGACAGAACCTGTCTCAAAGAATACCATAGTTTTTCAATACTGCTCAAAACCAGATTTAAAGAAAAGTTAGTAAAAAGTCAAACATCAAATGAGATTAAAATGTGGTCAGAAGAGATAATGATTCTATCCAGTTTTTGTTTTCATTTATAAGAATTTCTAATGAGAGGTTTAGGGTTTGGAAGAGCAGAGTTTAAAAAGTTGTTAAAGAATTTTAGAATTGTGCTATGGTATATGTAAGAGAGGTAATAGTACTGACTAGATGTTTTGAAAGATAATTGTTTTTGTTTATTTTTCGAAGGCTATACATTCTAGCAATATTTATTTAGTGCCTAAAAGGACTTTTAATATTCAATCGTTTAGTTTATCAGAAGCTTTTCTTTGTATAGGTTTGAAAGGGTTGCTATTAACTTTTTCATAAGTGGTTGAATCATTTATCATTAGATCCATTTTATTACGGTTATCTGATTCAGTAAGACCATTTGTGACATTACCTTTATCTGCAAAATGCCAATATATAAGTTTTGCATACAACGTGCTAGCTAAATTATTTAAAATAGAAGAACCCATCTGAGTTTTGAATGTTTATCTATGATAGGTTTTATCAAATTGGAAGCAGATATTATTCATCAGGAAAACTTTACCATCTTCAAACTTTTTTTCAAGGGAGGACAGTGCCCGTCTCAATATAAAACCATCTACTTTCAATACTACTTAGAACAAGATTTGAAGGAACGTTAATGACAAGTCAAACATCGAACGCGATTATAAGAAGGGATTATGATTTTATTAAGTTTTTGTTTTATTCATTAGAATTCTTAATAAAAGGCTAAGGTTTTGTAAAAACAGAGTTTAGGATCTTGCTAAAAACTTTTACAATTGTATATGTAAGAGAGGTGTTGTTAGTACTGACCACAGGTTTCAGAAGATAACTGTTTTTGTATATTTTACGAAGGCCATACATTCTAGACATATTTAGTTAGTGCCTAAAAGGACTGTTAATAACCAATTGCTCAGTATATTGAAAACTTTTCTTTGTATAGGTTTGAGAAGGTTGCTATCAGCTTTTTCATAAGTGGTGGAATCATTTAACATCAGGTCCATTTTATTACTGTTATCTGATTCGGTATGGAAATTTGTGACATTACCTTTATCTGCAAAATGCCAATCTATAATTTGGCATAAAGCATGCAAGTTGAATTATTCGAAATAGGAGAACCTATCCGAGCTTCAAATGTTTGTCTATAATATGTTTTGTTGAATTGGAAGTAGGTGTTATTCATTAGCAATTCTTTACCATCTTTAAGCTTTTCTGAAGGTAGAACAGCACCTCTCTCAATTTAAAATCATCTTTTTTCAATACCCCTCAAAACCAGATTAAAAGGAACGTTAATGAAAAGTTGAAAATCAAACGAGGTTATAACAAGGAATAATGATTTTATAAAGTTTTTGTTTTCATTCATTCGAATTCCTAATAAAAGGTTCAGGTTTTGGAAAAACAGAGTTTAGGATATTGCTAAAAACTTTTACAATTGTATATGTGAGAAAGGTGTTGTTAGTACTAACAACAGGTTTTAAAAGATAATTGTTTTTGTATATTTCGCGAAGAATAACATTCTAGAAATATTTATTTAGTGCCTAAAAGGTCTTTTAATATCCAATTGTTCAGTATATTGGAAGCTTTTCTTTGTATATGTCTAAGAAAGTTGCTATTGAATTTTTCATAAGTGGTGGAATCATTTAACATTAGGTCCATATTATTACTGTCATCTGATTCAGTGATAACATTTGTGACATTACCTTTATCTGCAAAATGCCAATATATAATTTTGAATTGAATGTTTGTCTACAATATGTTTTGTTGAATTCGAAGTAGGTGTTATTCATTAGGAATTCTTTACCATCTTCAAAATTGTGTTAAGATAGAACAGTACCCGTCTTAATATAAAACCATCTTTTTTCAATACTGCTCGAAACCAGATTCAAAGAAATGTTAGTAAAAAGTTAGACAGAAAATGCGAATATCTGGTCAGAAGGAATAATGATCCTATAAAGTTTTTGTTTACATTCACTAAAGTTCCTAATAAAAGGTTCAGGTCTTGTAAGATCAGAGTTTGAGATATTCTCAAAGACTTGTACCATAGTGTATGTGAGATATTTAATAGTAGCACCAAGTCTCAAAAGAATTGCTTCTGTGTATTTTGCAAAGGCCATACATTCTAGAGATATTTAGTTAGTGACTAAAAAGCTTTTCAACATTTAATTTTTAAGTTTATTAAAAGATTTTCTTCGTATAGGTTTGAGATGGTTGCTATTAACTTTTTCACAAGTGGTAGAATCATTTAACATTAGGTCCTTTTTATTACTGATATCTGATTTAATAAAAACATCTGTGACATTACCTTCATCTGCACAAGTCGTAAGGGATCTTGATGTCCTTCAAGAAAGAATTCCTATTTTAGGGTGCGCAAATAAAAAGGTTTTATCTCGGCTAAAGCACTACACAATTTGCAAGCTTTCAGATGTGCAAATTGAAAAGTTCTAACTTGGAGCATGCAAATAAAAAGGTTTTTTCTCTAAAAGGGTGCTAATGATACGCAATGCAATTCGCAAGCATTGTGACCTTACCACTGAAACAGAACCTTGTCATTTAGCCTTTCAAGACGGAACCTTTCAATACGCATCTGTCGATATGTCTATTGTTTCCTTTCTCTACACTTTCCTTTCATTTCTTAACTTCTTGATAAAATTCTTGCTCTTCTTCTTTTTGCTTACCTTCTGATTTCTTCTCCCCTTTCCCTATTTTCCACCCCACATATTTCATCCTTAAGGTTTGCATTTCATTTGAATTTTTTCAATCGCTCGAATCGCTAAAAAGCAGGACAGCGTTCCGATCCTCGCTATAAATCGCTTACTTTTTCTGTCTCCCTTCTTTTTTCTTATACTTGGCTTTTCATCGATTCTGGGACCCCTTCGAAGTTGTTCTTTCTTCCCCTTGCTATTCTATTCTCTCCAGTGCGTTTCTTAGCAGCTCCAGCTCGCGCTTCCGAGGTAAAGGGGCGTCGTCTCTTTTTCTATCCAGCGCTCGTATTTCTTACATTTCCAAGGCTTTTCATTAATCTTGTCCCCAGCTACTACGAAACTTGCTACAGGGATACTACGACATTAGCGTATTTGTGATGCAAATTCCAGGTGCTGCTGCTGCTGCTCCCGGAAAAGCTCCCTCCGCAAAAGTGACTGCCACTCTGTCGAGGAAAGAAGATTTAGATCGACCCTGATTCTAATCGACGGGGCGAAGACACTGGTATTTTCATATTGGTCCAAAAAATTCCAATACTGACTTCTCAAATTTAGGGTAGGGCAGAAGCGGCGGAGCCTTTTTTTCCTTGGTGGGGGCAGGGGCATGTACTTATAATACTGAATAGCGCGATTGGTACAGAGTATAATAATATGATAATATGTAAAAATTGTACATAAATATACAATAAATGATAAATACAGGTATAAAATTCATATTGACGAAGATTTAAAAGATTTCACAAAGATTTCGCAAAGATTTCATAAAGATTAGAATGATTCCGAAACATTAAAAAAATTTCACAAATATTTCGCAAAGATTTCGGATAGATTGAAACGATTTCACAAAGACTTCAATGATTTCCTAACGATTGCAATAATTTCATAAATAATATCAAATGTTTTACAATAATGTCCAAAGATTTCCAAAGCTTCCAGAAAGCTTTCACAAATGTTTTTTATGATTTCCCAAAAATTAAGATTTGGCAAAAATTTTGAATAGATTAAAAAGATTTCACAAAGATTTCACTGATTTCCTAAGGATTTTAAGATTTCACAAAAAATTTAAATATTTATAAAAGATTTCGGATTGATTTCAACGATTTCATAAAGACTTAAATGATTTCTCAAAGCTTGCAATAATTTCGCAAATATTATCAAATTTTTTTTTATTTTGCAAAGATTTTCAAAGCTTTCAGAAAAGTTTCACAAAAATTTTACAAATATTTTTAAAAAGTTTCAATGATTTCCCAAAGATTTGATAAAGGATTCAATAATTACACAAAGATTATAAAATATTTTTAAAATATTTCAAATATTTCGCAAAAATTTTCAAATATTTCAAAAAGATTTTACAAAGATAAAAATGATTTTTCAAATATTTTTAATATTCACAAATACTTCAATGATTTCCTAAAGATTTCGATAATATCACGAATATTATTAAATATTTTAAATATATCACAAAGATTTCGAAAGATTTCAGAAAGATTTCACAAAGATTTAAATGATTTCCCAAAGATTTAACAACGATTTCAATAATTTCACAATTATTATCCAATATTTGAAATATTTCGCAAAGATTTTAATAATTACACAAATATTTAAAAATATTTAAAAAATATTTTTAATATTTTGCAAAATTTCCCAAAGATTTCACAAAGATTTTTTTAAGATTTCAATGATTTCACAAATATTACCAAATATTTTTAATATTATGCAAAGACTTCAATGATTTTCAGATTTTTTAAAAAAGATTTTAATAATTACACAAATATTATAAAATACTTCGAAAATGTTTTAAATATTTCGCAAACATGTCTGAAAATTTCAGAAAGATTTTACAAAGATTTTAAAGAATTCCAAAGATTTTAGATTTAAATAATTTTACAAACATTACTAAATATTTTTTATATTTTTCAAAATTTGAAGATTTCACAAAGATGTCATTAATCACACTAATATTATAAAATACTTTCAAAAATTTAATATTTTTTGCAAAAATTTCTAAAGATTTTACAAAAATTTCACAGAGATTTCAATGATTTTTCAAAGATTTGCAAGATTTCACAATCATTTTAATGATTTCACAAATATTACCAAATGTTTTTAATATTTTCCAACGATTTCATGAAGATTTCAATAATTACACAATTATTATGGAATATTTTAAACATATTTAAAATATATTTTAAAAATTTCCGAAGATTTCAGAAGGATTTTAGAGAGTTTTTAATGATTTTCCAAAGATTTCGAAGGTTTCAATAATTACACAAATATTATGAAATACTTTAAAAATATTTCAAATATTTTGCAAAAATTTCTAAAGATTCAAAAAGATTTTTCAGAGATTTTTATGAGTTCCAAAGATTTCAAAGGTTTCACAAAGATTTCAAAAATCTCACAAATATTACCAAATGTTTTAAATATTTCACAAAGATTGCAATAATTACACAAAAATTATAAAAAACTTCAAACAAATTTCAAATATATCGAAAAAATTCCCAAAGATTTTAGAAATATTTCACAGAGATTTCAATAATTTTTCAAAGATTTCAAAGATTTCAATAATTACACAAATATTTAAAAAAACTTCAAACATATTTCAAATATATCGCAAAAATTTCGAAAGATTTCAGAAAGATTTCACAGAGATTTCAATGAATATCAAAGATTTCAAAGGTTTCACAAAGATTTCGAAAATCTCACAAATATTACTAAATGTTTTAAATATTTTGCAAAGATTTTAATGATTTTCTAAAGATTTCATAAAGATTTAAATAATTACACAAATATTATAAAACACTTCAAACATATTTCAAATATATCGAAAAAATTTCCAAAGATTTCAGACAGATTTCACAGAGATTTCAGTAAATTCCAAACATTTCAAAGATTTCCATAATTTCACAAATATTATCAAATATTTTTAATTTTTCCCAAATATTTCAACGATTTCACAAAGATTTTAATAATTACACAAATATTATATAATACTTTGAAAATATTAAAAATATTTCGCAAAAATTTCAAAAAGATTTCACAGAAATTTCAATGATTTCCCAAAGATTTCGAAGATTTGACAAAGATTTTAATGATTTCACAAATATTACTAAATATTTTTCATATTTTTTTAATATTTAAAAGATTTCAATAATAACACCAATATTATAAAACACTTCAAACATATTTCAAATATATCGAAACAATTTCCAAAGATTTCAGACAGATTTCACAGAGATTTTAATAATTTCTCAAAGATTTCAAAGATTTCAATAATTACACAAATATTATCAAATATTTTTGATATTTCCCAAATATTTCAAGGATTTCACAAAGATTTTAATAATTACACAAATATTATGTGATACTTTGAAGATATTTCAAATATCTCGAAAAAATTTCCGAAAATTTTAGAAAGATTTTACAGAGATTTCAATGATTTCCCAAAGATTTTGAAGATTTGACAAAGATTAATGATTTCACAAATATCACTAAATATTTTTGATATTTTTTAAATATTTAAAAAGTTTCAGTAATTACACCATATTATGAAATACTTCAAAAATATTTCGAAAAATTCACCAAAATTCCCAAAGATTTCAGAAAGATTTTACAGAGGATTTATTATACAAAGATTTTAATAATTACACAAATATTATAAAATACTTTAAAATATTTCAAATGCTTCGCAAAAATTTCCAAAGATTTTAGAAAGATTTCACAGAGATTTCCATGATTTTCCAAAGATTTCACAAAATTTTTAATAATTTGACAAATATTACTAAATATTTTTCATATTTTTTAAATATTTAAAAGATTTCAATAATTACACCATATTATGAAATACTTCAAAAATATTTCGAAAAATTCACCAAAATTCCCAATGATTTCAGAAAGATTTCACAGAGGTTTTATTATACAAAGATTTTAATGATTACACAAATATTATAAAATACTTAAAAAATATTTTTAATATTTCGCGAAAATTTCTAAAGATTTTAGAAAGATTTCAAAGAAATTTCAATGATTTTCCAAAGTTTTCACAAAATTTTCAATAATTTCACAAATATTACCAAATGTTTTAAATACTTCCCAAAGATTTCACAAAGGTTAAATAATTACACAAATATTATGAAATATTTCAAACATATTTAAAATATATCGCGAAAAATTCTAAAGATTTCAGAAAGATTTTACAGAAATTTCAATAAATTTTAAACATTTCAAAGATTTCACGAAGATTTCAATAATTTCACAAATATTACCAAATATTCTAATTTTACCAAATATTTCAAAGATTTGCCAATAATTTAAATACTTACACAAATATTTTCTCTTAGCAAAAAGTAAAATTTTAAACCGTGTCAACATATTAAAGACCAATATTGTTGACAAAAAACAATTTAATACTATCAAAGCAGTTGAATTTTTGACGAATTAGGTTAATTTTTAACTAAAAAAATATAAGGTTTTAAAAAAAAAATTATATGGTTAAATTCTAGTTTGAAAAATCTAATTTTCACCCAAAATAAAAACCAATTCTTTACCAGATGACTTTAACGAAGAGAGGCGAATTCTTAACAAAATAGTTGAATCCTCAACCAAATAGTTGAATCTTCAACTAAAATGATGAATCTTCAACCAAAAAAAAAAAAAAAATGAATTTTTCACAAATCGTTTCAGTTTTAAAAAGCATTTGTTTTTTAATCAAAACAAATAAATTTTTAACTAAACATAATATTTTATGTTTTATTAGAAAATGTTTTAATTTCAAATAAAAAACAGTAGAATTGAACCAAAAAAGACGAATTTTCAATAAGATAGTCAAATTGGAAAATAAACAGTTTAATTTTCTTTCAAATTATTCTATTTTTAAACTAAAAAGACAAAGTTTTTACAATACAGTTAAACTTTTAACACAAAAATTTTTTTTTTGACAGAAAAAGTTAATTTACAACCATCTAGTTGAATTTTTAACTAAAATGATGAATCTTCAACCAAAAAATGCATTTTTTACAAAATAGTTTGGCTGTAAACCAAGCGATTCATTTTATAACAAAAAAAAATAATTTTTTAACCAAACATGTGATATTTAATATTTTTACGAAAAAATATTTTTATTTTAAATAAATAAAAATTTGAATTTTACCAAAAAGACGAATTTTCAACCGGAAAGTTGAATCCTCGAGCAAAAAAGATAAATTTTTAATTAAAAAATATCGATTTTCAATTTAAAATATAACTTTTATACTAGAAATGGATTTGTTATATTTTCAGTAAAAAAAGGAATTTTTTTTCTTGAATGGATTTTTAACAGAATAGTTAAATTTTTAACTAAAGAGATGAATTTTCATCTGAAATGATGAATCTTCGTAAAAAATAAATTTTTTAAGAAAAGATTTTAACTTGAAATTGAAGAGTTGAATCTTCATGTAAAAAGTTAATTTTTCATCTGAGAAGATTGATTTTAGACAAAATTAAATTGTATTAAAAACGATACATTTTTAGCAATAATTCAAAGATTAAATTTTTAGTCAGGAAATGAATTTTCAACCAAGTAGTTAAATTTTCAACCAAATGGTACAATTTAAAAAAAAATTAGCTTTTTCACTACTTTAATTTTTAATGATAACAAATAATGCATTGAATTTCAATTTTAATTTCAAAAAGTAAAAAATAAAAATAATTGAAAAAATTTGTAGGGAAATTTTTGTAATACAAAAAAAATGGCTTGAAAAAATCTCCTGATTAAATCTATGTGTCAAAAAAATATTTTTTAACAGAATTATTTATCTGCAATATTTTTTGACAACTTTGTATTTTTTTACTACAATGTAGATGTTATTTATCAATTCATCAATTATTTTACTAGAATAATTTTCATAAAATTGTATTTTTACTTATAGTATGATTTTGGAAAACAAAAGTATCTTTACAGAAATAATTTCTAGAAATAAGGAAAGGTTTAGTAAATATTAATTTAAGTTAACAATTTTTTAAAAAGAATTTTTAAAATGAAATTCTTCATACAAAGAATTATGAAATGTTTTTTTTTTAAATGTGCGACGTTATAAAAAAATATTTAAAGAATGTTTTAACGATGCCTTTTTATATTAAAATAATCATTTAACTGAATATTTGTATATATATAAAAATACAATAATAATTGTTTTCAATTTACAACAACAAAAATCATAGCAAAGTGTCTTCAAAACGATATTTTTAGATGATTTTGTAAAAAAGTTGAGCTTATTTAGTAGAGAGTATTTAGGCGGTGGATTTTTCATAAAAATTGTTTAAATATTGAGAAAATTTTGTCAATTTGCAAAGTATTATTAAGAAAAGTCATTTGCAAGATATTTTTAGTTAATGCGGTAATAAACATTGGACCCGATCATTGTAAAATGTTCCAACTGCGCATTTTTGAATTATTAAATAATTAACAATTGTTATCAATTTGAAAAATATCAGCAAAGAGTCATTGGAAAAAGTCATTAACAAAAGTCAAATTGTGAAATTATTATTGAAAATTTGTTTCAACAATTAACAATTGTTTTAAATTTGCAAAGTATCATTAGGAAAAGTCATTTGCAAGATATTTTTAGTTAATGCGATAATAAACATTGTACCCGATCATTGTAAAATGTTCCAACTGCGCATTTTTGAATTATTAAATGATTAACAATTGTTATAAATTTGAAAAATATCAGCAAAGAGTCATTGGCAAAAGTCATTAATAAAAGTCAAATTGTGAAATTATTATTAAAAATTTGTTTAAACAATTAACAATTGTTTTAAATTTGCAAAGCATCATTGCAAGAAGTCATTGGCAAGACGTTTTTAGTCGATTTTGCATTAAACATTGATCCCATTAATTAAAAAATAAATCAATAAAGAAATAAATGAAAAAATTAAAATTAAAGCTATTTATTGAAAAATTCAAACTGTGGATTTGTTTATAAAAATAATTTGAATAATTAAAAATTCTGTTCAATTTTCAAAGCATCATAGCATATAGTCATCGGAACAATATTTTTATTTAATTTCGGAAACGAAGATTGTGTCCAATAATTTAAAAGTAGTGAATCTGTAAATGATTTTATAAAAATCGTTTAAACAATGTAAAATTTTTACTTTTTTCAGTAACTCGTAATCAAGCATTTTTTTGTTTAACATTTTGTACAAAAACTATGGATTCCATTAAACCAAACATTTCAAATCCTAAAAAAATTTGCTCGTTAATTTCTTTATAATATTGTTTCACAAAAGCGAATGCCTCTTTACTCTAGAGCGATGGTTCTTTTGACTATTTTCCTTCCCTCAACAAAATACTGTCTAAATCGCGTTTACTTTAAATTTAAAATGGGAAAGACTGATCTCATGACAGACACTTTTTGGAAATAAATAAAGTTAGACCCCAGTAGGGCTCTTTTAAAAACTAGTTAAAACTTGAAACCGAACTCGGACCGAAAAGTTGGAAAAGTGGCAAACTGAGTCCCAGGGGAACCAATTTAGTTCCCAAGCGTTCTTGACGGGACGTCACGTTATTACCTCAAGAGTGGCTTTCAAGAAAAAGTTTTGCTAGCATTATAGAAAAGACCACTCTCTAACTTTAGGTATCATGTTCTTCTTCACTTTCAGAAAATTTCAATTTTTTGTTTTTTTAAAGAGCTGATAATCGAAAATCGAAATTTTCATTTCTTCAGAGACAGATCGCAATATGTACTGCAATATGTATTTTGCACTCTCTGTTACTTGGTACAGCAGCTAACTTATGTCTCTGTAGAAGGTAATGGTCCATTTTGTTTTAGGTGTGTCTAAACTTAACTTTGTTTTTTTTTTTACAGTAATAACATCTTTTTGCATGTTTTTTTTTTGAAATTCAGTAGAGCCTAAAAGTATTTTTTATTTTCTGAAAATAAAAAAAAAGTTATAAAACTCGTTGTCAATATGTTTGTTTTCAGGGACGCACCACACCATTGACAAGGGGTTTTCTCAAGGATGGTTGCTTCTTTCAAAAAATGTATTGTGGTTTTATAAAATTTAACAGCTTTAAATTTCTTTCTTTTTTTTTAGATTGAAAATAAAAAAAGTATACAACTCTTTGTGAGTCAAATCGATGTCTTTTGGGGTGCGCCGTACTTTTAAGCAGAGCTTTCTCGATGATTGCTTCTTTTAGGATCTTCCTTTCATGATTCGATAAAGCTGATTAATAGCTAATTTTTTTTCTTATTTATTTTAGCAAAGTGACACAAAAAAGCCAAGGTGTCTTTCTTTTAGCGCAAGCTTTATTTTCTTTTACCAACTCTCAGCAATATTTGTTATAAAGAATACAATACCCATGATCCTCAGCTTTGCATCCGCTTTTGGAAAATTGGATATGCCTCACACATGTGATTTATTTTTCAATAATGAAATTACTTTCGTTTCCTAACATGGTGAAATTAAATCTGCGACTTTGTTCAAACACCCTAATCTTGGATGTTTGGGTATCTCTATAAGTTCTTTCGAGTACAGTATGTTGCCTGACGCTTTTCCGGATTTCGGGTAACCCTCGTAAGTCTCTCCTGGCTCTTTAACATCGAGAAGTACATAATCCGGGAGGCCTAATAACGTATTCCTCCAGAGAGTAGAAATGGGAGCAAGTGGGTGGGAGTAGATAAACCTGTACTACCCTTCTCGAAAGCCCCTTTCGACCCCAACAATTTCATCCTATCCTCACAGCAAGGCTTGTAGTGTTATAGGGCGAGGTATGTACATATATGCTGCG
>JAUELO010000244.1:1084073-1100900 GCA_032357855.1 Amphibolips quercusostensackenii | reverse complement strand
TACTGAAAATTTAAATTATTAATAACCTTTTACACTAAGTCCAGAAAAACTTGAAACATATGTACATATAATGTTAAAAATTGAATTTAGATAATTATTTCCTAACATCATAGACTTTGACAAAATGTACATAATTGGAATATAGGTATTTTAAATATAAATAAACTTCCTGTATACAAAATATATAACTAATATTAAATTACATAACTTTAAACTGAAAAATCAATTTGTGTTGGTACAAAATTGAAACAAATTAAAATGAAAGCTTCATGTAATTTAATTTTGTAAAAATAATTAGTATGCTAATAATAAATCAATCAGTTTACAAAATAGGAAGCTTTGAACAGTCATTTTTATTAAAATATTTAAATAATTTTTGCATATTTACTTTTATTATTATTATACCATTAAGACATTTCCCTTTCGGGGTAGGCGAGACTCACTCAGTGAAATCAAAAGAGTCGTTGGTTAGAGAATGCTATGAATGTCACCAGCCTTCAGCAGTGTAATGGTCGTCTTCTTAAATTTTTTTTCAATTTGAACTTCTTTTTTTATAGATTTAATTTATCAATAACGTTTTAATCTTATTCTATAAAATAAAACTTTTTTAAAAATCATTTAATAATTAATTAATCAGTTCACAACATGAAAAGTAATCGTGATATTAAAATTACCTGTTTCTACATAAAGGAAAATTGTGTCTTCAACCTAAAACGATTTACAGCTTACATATACACCCAATTCAAAATGGTTTCAAGCATATTATTAAATTTAAACTATTATCAAAAAAAATTATCGACGTAGTAAATTTATGATCTTCAAATAATGTTGTGAATAGGATAGGATAGGAGAAGATAATAGACCAGCTTTGATAAACCTTTTATAAATTTTCGGCTGATTTTGAGTCTTTTTTTTGAAGTTAAGAGAAGATTCATAAGAGCCAATTTCCTTATGAATCGTTAATCCCCACCTATGATAAAGAAAAGGAAAACAGGAGAAGGAAATGAAGAGAAATATCATGAAAATAAAGGAGATTGGGACAAAGGGCCAAGATGTTTTCGGTGACGTGGGTGGATTTGAAGAGTAATGGGGGTGTGGGGTTAGCAATAAATCAGAGTATTGGTTAATTCGGTTAGGCATTCCCCGAGGACATGCGGCTAGTTTATGTCTGTCCAGAATCAGGAGACCAATTCGCCTTCTCCAGACTAGACATTAACATTTTGATGAATTCGGCAACCAGGACACTTTACTGAAAGATTGGCCCAGAAAGGAGGACTTCTGAAAAATAGGTGTCATCATCAGGGACCAAAATCAAGCTGTCTCTGCAAATCCGGCTAAACTGAGAAAGACAGGCCACTAATCTTCCAACAGCCTCTCATTAGTTCCCCCATCTACAAATCAGGTTGTTCTCTGTTTTTATTATCAGAGCCTTTCTTAAAAATATATCAAATTTGTTGGGTTGAAGATTTAATTATTTTGTTGAAAATGCAATTTTTTTTGTTGAAAATGCAATAACTTTGTTCAAAATGCAACTATTTTGTTTTCATATTTTTTGTTTAAAAATTTGACTGTTTGATTGAAAATTTATCTTTGTAGGTTGAAAAATTAGCTATTTGGTTAAAAATTGCACTGTTTTGTTTAAAATGTATTTATAATGTTTCAAATTTAACTTTGTTGTTAATAATTTTTAAAAGCTTAGAAAATTTAAAAAAAATGTGTTAATCCTTGGATCATTTATTTCTGCAGAAAACGGAGGTTACTGAGAATATCTTTCCGATGACTTTTTTTCTATGAGGCTCGCTTATTTCCCGAAAATTGTCCACTATTTAAACAATTTTCATAAATGAATTCAGAATTTGTTTTTTTTTTTAATTTTAGATAACTCTTTCCTACGAGAATTTTCAATTTAATCATTAATTATTATTTAAACAACTTTCGTAAACAAACTCAGAGCATAGCCATTCTTCAACGAATATACTTTTGTCTGATTTCCAGCGAATATGCTTTTGACTATTTTTTTAACGAATAGGTTCAATTTTTACAGAATTATTTTAAATTTCTTCTTAATGATTTTCTATGATGCTTTGCAAATTTTTAAAATTTTTTTATTTTTTAAACAATTTTCATATACCCATTATTCGCTCTGACATATTTTAACAAATTGGATCATTTAGTTCAGGCATTAAAAAAAGAATGTGTTTCCAGTCGCTCTTTTCTACGATACTTTGCAAATATACAATAATTATAATTTTTCAAACAATTTTTATAAACATATTCAGAAATTAATTTTTTTTTGAGTTATCGTTTCGTTTAATTTTAATTTACCTAAATTACTTTTTGAACTAATTTTATTTTTTTAAATTACTATTTGGCCTAATGTCTGATAATTGTAATTTCCTTTTTTTCTAATTTTGATGGTGTTGAATTACGATTTGACCTAATTTTATTTTTTCAAACTACAATTTGGCCTAATGTCTGCTAATTGCGCTTTCTACTTTTTTTGATTTATATGGGGCTAAATTACGATTTGACCTAATTTTATTTTTTCATATTACTATTTATCCTAATGTCTGCTAACTTTAATATCTACTTTTTCTAATTTTGAGTGGGCTGAATTACGATTCAACCTAATTTTATTTTTTCAAATCACTATTTGGCCTAATGTCTACTAATTGTAATTCCTACTTTTTCTAATTTTGATGAGGCTTAATTACGATTTGGCCTAATTTTATTTTTTCAAATCACTATTTGGCCTAATGTCTACTGATTGTATCTTTTACTTTCTTTAATTTTGATTTGGCTAAATGACGATTTGACCTCATTTCCTTTTTTGGAATTACTATTTGGCCTAATGCCTGCTAATTGTAATTTCTACATTTTCTAATTTTGATAAGGCTAAATTACGATTTGACCTAATTTTATTTTTTCAAACTACAATTTGGCCTAATGTCTGCTAACTGTAATATCTTCTTTTTCTAATTTTGAGTGAGCTAAATTACGATTCGACCTAATTTTATGTTTTCAAATCACTATTTAGCCTGATGTCTGCTAATTGTAATTTCTACTTTTTCTAATTTTAACAAGGCTAAATTAAGATTTGACCTAATTTTATTTTCTCAAATTACTATTTGGCCTAATTTCTGCTAATTTTAATTTCTACTTTTTCTAATTTTGATGGGGCTAAATTAAAATTTGACCTAATTTTATTTTTTCAATTTACTGTTTATCCTAATGTCTGCTAACTGTAATATCTACTTTTTCTAATTTTAAGTGTGCTAAATTACGATTCGACCTAATTTTATGTTTTCAAATCACTATTTGGCCTAATGTCTGCTAATTGCAATTTCTACTTTTTTTAATTTTGACAAGGCTAAATTACGTTTGACCTAATTTTATTTTTTCAAATTACTATTGGGCCTAATGTCAGCTAATTGTAATTTCTACTTTTTCTAATTTTGATGAGGCTAAATTACGATTAGACCTAATTTTATTTTTTCCAATTACTATTTGTCCTAATGTCTGCTACAAGTAATATCTACTTTTTCTAATTTTGAGTGGGCTAAATTAAGATTCAACCTAATTTTATTTTTTTAAATTACTGTTTGGACTAATGTCTGCTTATTGTAATTTCTACTTTTTCTAATTTTAATGGGGCTAAATTACGATTCGACCTAATTTTATTTTTTCAAATCACTATTTGGCTTATGTCTACTAATTGTAATTTCTGCTTTTTCTAATTTTAATGAGGCTAAATTACGATTCGACCTAATTTTATTTTTCTAAATTCCTATTTGGCCTAATATCTAATAATTGTAATTTCTACTTTTGCTAATTTTGATGGGGCTAAATTACGATTTGACCTAATTTTTATTAATCGGAATTATAATTTGACCTCATTTTTTTTCTTCCTGATCATTTTTTAACGTATTGGATCAATTCCTTCAGGGAATGAAGAAATAATGTATTTTCAATAACTCTTTTTTATGATTCTTTGCAAATAAAAAATCATTACTAACAATTTAAACAATTTTCATAAACAAATTCAGAGTTTGGCTATTTTTCAAATAATAGGATTAATTCTTTTAGAATAAAGTAAGGATATCTTTCGGATGACTTTTTTACGATGCTTTATAAATTTACAATAATTAGTGATTAGTTAAACAATTTTTCATGATCAAATTAGCAGTCTTGCCATTTTGCAAAAAAAGGCTCAATTTATTTACGGAATCAACAAAGAATGCATTTTCAATAATTTTTTACTACAATACAAAGCAAATTTACAATAATGATTATGATACTGATTCATGGTATTTTATTAAACTTTATTTCGAAATAAAATTATTGAATGTGAATTATTCAAGCTGATTTTTGTTAGATAGGCGTTCAACTATTTGTGTTAAAAATTTCTTATTTTGTTAAGAAATCGTCTTTTGATATAAAATAAATCTTCTTCATTGCAAATTCAGCCATTCCCTATCCCCTTTCCCCCTATTCCCTTTTATTCTTCCCCTTACTTTTTTTTCCTCTTCAGATTTTTCCTTTCACTTTCCCTTTCCCTTTTCTCCTTTCTATTGGCCCTTTTCTATTCCCCTTCATATTTTCTCCTTTCTTTATGTTCCCCTTTTTCTTTTCTTCTTTCCCTTGCTTTTATCACGTTTTTCCCCCTTTCCCGTTTCTCTTTTCCTCTTTCCTTTTTCCTATTTCCCTTTTCCCCCTATTTTCCGTTTTTGGTTAAAAACTCATAATTTTGGGTAAAAATTCAATTAGTTTGATAAAAAATTAAACCATTCGGGTAAAAATTAAACTGTTTATTCAGATAATTAACTATCTGGTTTAATATTCATATATTTCATTAAAAACTTTTTTTTTTGTAAAGAATGATTTTCTTAAATTAAAAACATAGTTTTCTAAATGTTGTTGTCTTTATTTTTATCTCTTCAAATTATTATTCTGTTCAATTTTGAATTTTCTAAATTACTATTTGACCTGATTTAAATTTCCTAAATGACTATTTAGCCTTATTTTCACTATCCATAATTTCTACTTTTCCCAATTTTAATAGGGCCAAATATGATTTAACCTAATCTTTATCAATATATATTATGGTTTGACCTCATTTTTATTTTTCTGGCTTATCATTTGACTTATTTTAATTCTCCTAAATTACAATTTAAATTAATTTCAATTATCTTGAATGACTATTTAACCCCATTTCTACTTTTCCTAGTTTTAATAAAGCAAAATAACAAATTGACCTTATTTTTAATAAGACAAATCACGATTTGACCTAATTTTTATTTTTATGTGACCTAATTTGACCTCATTAGACCTTTTTGACCAAACTGGTATAAATCCGAATCACAATTTGAACTCATTTTTATTTTTCTTCCTCATTATTTCTTTGTTTTTATTTTTCTTAATCTCTACTTTCCCTAATTTTAATGGGGTCAAATTGCGGTTCGATCTCATCTTTATTTTTCCGGATTATAATTTGACCGCATTTTTTTTAGCTTATAATTTCGTTTAATTTTAATTTTCCTAAATTTTTTTTTGACACAATTTTATTTTTTCAAATTACTGTTTTTAATTTTAATGGTTTTATGAATCCAAATTATAATTTGACCTCATTTTTTCTTCCTAATAATTTTTCAACGCATGGGATCAATTATTCCAGAGTATAAAGAAAAAATGCATTTCTATTAGCTCTTTTCTACAATTTTTTCCCAATGAAAAGTCATTAATAATTATTTAAAACAGTTTCAGAAACAAATTCAGAGTCTGCTTTTTTTCAATTAATAGACACAATTTGTGTACGAGGTCAACTAAGTTTGTCTTGCTGATCATTGTTTTCTATGTTGTTTTGAGAATTTACAATAATTTTTAATAATTAAAAAAATTTTCATAAACAAATTCAGAGTTCGTCTATTTTTCAAAGAATAGGATTAATTTTTTTAGGATAAAGTGAGAATATCTTTCCGATTACTTAATTTAGAATAATTACCAATTATATAAACAATTTTTTTGGTGTAAATTAAGAGTTTGGCCATTTTTCAAGGAATAGGCTCTATTTGTTTACGGAATCGGTTGAAAATTTGTCTCTTGATATAAAATAAATCTTCTTTTTTCCCTTTATTTGTTTTTCTTTATTTTATCTCTTTTCTCTTTCCCTTTTCCCCTTTCTATTTTCCCTTTTGACTTTTCCTTTTCCGTTACCCTTTATATTTTTCCCTTCCTTATTTTCTCCTTTCTCTTTTTACCGCCCCCCCTTTCCCTATTTCTATTCCCCTTTTTTTACACTTTCTCCTTTTCCTCTTTCCGTTATTCTACTTACCTTCTCTCTCTCTATTCGAGTCTCCCTTTTGTGCGGCGATTGGCAATAGCTCTAAAGACTTCTTTTCTTTACCCCCTCTTTCTCTTCTATCCCCCTCTCTTTCTTAATGCCATTCTTTCAAATTTTATTAAATTTATTATTAAATTAATATTAAATGTGATTAGTATTGGTGAGCAATAATTGCAATAAATAAAAGCAGTGGCCAAGTTTTGGGGAAAATTCGACCGTGAAGAGGGAAAAGAGAAAAGGGGAGCTATAGTAAGGGCAATTTCTGTCAGATCTGAAAGGCGGAAATGTTTTTAAGTTCCTCTAATGGCGTTCCGGTCGATTACAATATCAATTATGTCTCGCGTCGTGTCGTAAACGTCAGCTGTTTCCATCCTGTTTGGAACAGTCAGCGTGTACATAAATATTACGTAGGCAGTGAATTTGGTAACACTCACCCCCTTTAATTACCTGTTAGTCGCAGAGTCAAGGGCCTGACCGGAGATTCTGAAGGGCGAGGCTCGGGACCCGGACTGAGAGTAATTAAGGGGATTATGCCCACGTGCGTGTAAGAATTATCGACCTTAACTCAAAGCTTCCCCATTACCCATTCCCCATCTTGTCAATTTCAATTCCACCTTTCGGTCATTCCCTATCTAACCAAACCGAAATCTTTAGAAATTAACTCTTTCTTCTCTTCTTCTCTCTCTTCTTTGTCGGTTGACCTCATTTTTATAAAGCTAATTATTATTTGACTTAATTTTTATTTTACCTAATTACCATTTTGCTTATTCTGAGTTTCCTAAATTACTCTTTGACCTAATTCTTCTTTTCCTGAATGACTGTTTAAGCCAACTTCTTTTTTTTTTAATTTCAGTGAAGCCTAATTATGATTTGACACTTTTTTTACCATTCCGAATTACACTTTGAACTCATCTTTATTTTTCTGGCTTACCATTTGGCATAGTTTAATTTTCTCAAATTACTATTTGACCTCATTTTTATTTTCCTAAATACATTTGTTTTAATTTTAATATTTTTTAATTACAATTTAAGCTTATTTTCCTAAATGATTATTTGGCCTTATTTCTACTTTTCCTAATTTTGATCAAATCGAATGCCGCTTTAACCTAATTTTCATTAATTGGAATTATTATTTGAGCTTACTTTTATTTCTCCGTGTTATCATTCAGTTTAATTTTAATTTTCCTAAATTACTATTCAAGCTCATTTTAATATTTTTAAATTACTATTTGGCCTAATTTCTACTTTCCATAATTTCAATGTGGCCGAATCACGGTTTGACTTTATTTTTATCAGTCCCAATCATAATTTAACCTCATTTATATTTTGCGAACTTATCATTTGTCTTATTTTAATTTTTCCAAATTACTATTTAATCTGATTTTGATTTTCCTCTTTCTTATTTTTTCGAAGTACTGTTTGGCCTTATTTTTATTTTCACGAATTACGGTTTCACCTCATTTTTATTGTTCCGAATTATAATGTGACCGCAATTTATTTTATTATATTATTTTATTTATTTATTCAAATGTTTTGCAGGAAATTTTTCTTTTTAACTTGAAAATTTAACAATTTGGTAAAGAATAATGTTTTTTGTAGAAAATTCATATTTTTGGTTAAAAATTCAACTACTTTAATTGAAAATTAAACTATTTGGTTAAAAATCATTCTATTTATTTTGATATTTAACTATTTGATTAAATATGCATGTATTTTTTTTTAATTTGTCTTTTTGATCAAAAAATGATCGCTTTAAACTAAAAATTCATTTTTTAATTATAATTTGACCTCATTTTTGTTTCTCTAAGTTATTTTTTAGTTTAATTGTAATTTTGAAAAATTACTATTTAATCTAATTTTAATTTTCCCAAATGACTATTTGGCCGAATTCCTACTTTCCCTAATTACTACTTTTCCTAACTTCAATGGGGTTAAATATCATTTGATCTGATTTTTATAAAACCAAATTAAAATTAGATAAAATTTTTATTTTTCTGGCTAATCATTTGATTTATCTTAATTTTTTTTAATGACTATTTGACCTCATTTTAATTTTCCCGAATAACTTTTCAGCCTAATTTCTACTTTCCCTAATTTCGATGTAGTCGAATCACGGTTTGACCTCTATTTAATTTTTCCGAATTACGATTTGACCTAATTTGAATTTTCCCGAATAACTGTTAACTCTTATGTCTACTCTGCTTATTTTAACGGGGTCGAATTATAGATCATCCTCATTTTTGATCGTTTGAATTACGGTTTGAGCTCATTTTTATTTTTTCGCGTTATAATTTTTTTTAATTTTGATTTTCCTAAGTTACTATTGGACTTAATTTTAATTTTCCCGAATGACTATTTGGCCTTATTCCTTGTAAATTAACTTATCAATTAACTTTCCGGATAAAAATTCATATTTTTGCATAATTAATTATTGTTTTGCAGGAAATTCATCTTTTTTTGCTTAAAAATTTAACAATTTGGTGAAAATTAGACTATTTATTCAACAATTACGTTTTTTTGCTTGAAACTTATAGTTTTGATTGAAAATTCAACTAGTTTTATAGAAAATTAAACTATTCGGGTAAAAATCACATGCTTATTTGGAAATCCAACTAGTTGGTTAAATATTCATGTATTTTGTTAAAAATTTGTATTTTTGGTAAAAAAAATAATTGTTAAAAATTAAAATTTTATTATTGGAATTACAGTTGACCTCGTTTTTATTTCTTCGAGTTATTATTAAGTTTGATTTTGAATTCCCCGAATTAATATTTGACCTAATTTAAATTCTCGCAAATGACTATTTGACTAATTTTATGCTTTTCCTAATTTCAACAGCACTAAATATAAATTGACCTAATTTTTATCAATCCGAATTATTGTTTGAACTCATTTTAATTTTTCTGGTTCATTATTTGACTTACTTTAATTTCTCTAAATTACGATTGACCTTTTTATAATTTTCCTGAATGACTGTATAACCCAATTTCTACTTTTCTAATTTCAATAGGGTAAAATTACGATTTAACCTAGCTTTTAGAAACCCGGACTGCAATTTGACCTCATATTTATTTTTCTTTCTCATTATTTGGCATGTTTTTATTTTCCTCAATCTCTATTTTTCCTTATTTCCATAGGATCGAATCACAGGTTGACCTTATTTTTATTTTTTGCGAGTTATAATTTGACCGAATTTTTATTTCTTTAAGTTATCATTTCGTTTAATGCAAGTTTTCCTAAATTACTTTTTGACCTAATTTTATTTTTAAAAATAACTATAAGGCCTAAGGTCTACTTTCCGTAATTTCGTCTTTTTCTCAATGGGGTCGAATTACGGTTTCAACTCATTTTTATTTTTCTGAATTGCGGTTTACCTCATTTTTATTTTTCCAAATGACGGTTTGACCTCATTTTTATTTTTCCGAATTATAATTTTACCGCATTTTTATTTTGGTGTGTTATAATATCGTTTAATTTCAATTGTCCTAAATTAATATTTGACTCAATTTTAATTTTCTTAAATAACTATTTAGCCTTATTTCTTGTAAATTAACTTTTTAATCAATTTTTTTGATGAAAACTGATATTCTTGTATGAATGATTAAATTTTTTTGCAGAAAATTTGTCTTTTTGCTTGAAAATTCAACAATTTAGTAGAAAATTTAACTTTTAGGTAGACAAATGAACTGCTTTGATAGAAAATTACACTACTTTGGTGAAAATCTAATTGCTGATTTAAATATTTAACTAATTAGTTAAATATTCATATATTTTGTTGAAAATTTGTCTTTATGTTAAAAATAATTTTTTTAAATTGAAAATTGATTTTTGAAATCAATTAAACCTGATTCATATTTCTCCGAGTTATCCTTTAGTTTAATTTTAATTTTCTAAAATTACTATTTAACCTAATTTTAATTTTCCTCATGACTATTTCGCTGAATTTGTACTTTCCCTAATTTCAAGTGGGCCGAATTCAGGTTTGACATCATTTCTATTTTTCCGAAACATGATTTGATCTTATTTGTATTTTTCGGAGTTATCACTTCGCCTAATTTTAATCTTTCCAAACTACTATTTGACCTAATTTTGATTTTCCCGAATTTCTATTTAGTCTAATTTCTACTTTTTCTAATTTCGATTGGGTCGAATTACGATATGACCTCATTTTTGTTCATCCTAATTATTTTTGACCTCATTTTTATTTTTTTTTAATTATAACTTCATATCATTTGCACTTTTCCGAGTTATCATTTGGCCTTATTTTATTCTTCCTGAACTTCTATTTGACCTAATTTTAATTCTCCTAAATTTTTATTTGGCCTAATTTTTACTTTTTCCAATTTCTATTAGGTCGAATTACGATATGACCTAACTTTTGTTTATCCGAATTATTATTTGACTTAATTTTTATTTTTTTGCTTCATCATTTGACTTAATTTTTATTTTTCTGAATTACTATTTGACATAATTTTAATGTTCACGAATGATTATTTGGACTAATTTCTACTTTTTCAAAATTCGGTGAGGTCGAAATAACGGGTTGACATCATTTTTATTTTTCCAAATTACAATTTTTCATAAATTTTTATTTTTCCGAAATACAGCTTGACCTCTTTATTATTTTTCCGAATTATAATTTCGCTTAAATTTGATTTTCCTAAATTATTATTTGACACAATTTTAATTTTTCTGAATGCCTATTTTGTCTAATTTACACTTTTCCTAGTTTCGATAAGAAATATAACAAGTTTGTCAAATTGCAATTCGGAAAAATAAAAATAATGTAAAATGACAATTTGAGAAAATAAAAATGAGATTAAACGATAATTTGGAAGAATTAAAATTAAGGTCAATAGCTATTCGGTATAATCAAAAATCAAAATTACGTCAAATGATAATTCAACAATATAAAAATGATATCAGGTGGTAATTCAGAAAAAGAAAAATCAGGTCAAATATTAATTTCATAACATTAAAATAATCTCAAACAGTAATTCTGGAAAATATAAATTACAGTAAATTGTTATTCGGTCTTAACTAAAAAAAAAAGAAAAAGCTTCTTTAATAACTCTTTCTATTTTCTTTCAATAACAACTTCCTTAAAGAATTTTCAGCCAGTTTCGTTCGATACGAAATGCCTCTCGAAGAATGTGATTAATTCAGGAAGAGAATTTTCTGAATTCGTTGAGAGCTTATTTCCTCTCCTCGGTATGCAATCCTCTTTTTTCCGCTCTCCCTTGATCTTGCTTATTTTGCTCGATTTCCTTCCCCCTCCAGGCCAGAAAAATCTCAATCTTTTTTTTATATACTTTTTCCCCATCCGTTATTCTCTCTTTCATCTCCCTCGCATTGAATCGACCCTCCCGATGTGATGGAATAAGACTCAAACAAGGGCCGCGTAGGATAAGTGAAAAGGGACTCAGGAAAAAAAACGAGGGGCCTTCTCTATGATCTTTAATATGCCATTCGAGTTATTCATTCGAGTCTTGCTGCGGGCGTATGAAGAGACGAAGGTAGTGACAGACACGTGGACAGATGAACCGACGGATAAGCTGGTTATGCTTTTGAAAATCACTGCACGCTTTTTGTACACGAATTCAGCGAGTGTCACGTCATTCGTTCTATTCAATGGGACTTACATCACAGTGTTGGGGACTGAAGAAAATTAATCTGAATCCCGATTCAAAATTGATTTGCTGTCCTGAATAAATTTCCGTACATTTACCCTGCTGAAAGTAAAAAAATGTAAAATATGAAAATAAGTGTAAAGGAAAAGATAGAACTATTCCATCTTTCGCAATGGGTTATTTGGCGTTACTAAAGTGCTATCTTTTCTTAATATCAGGAGAGTATCCTTTCTAGGTGTAACGTCCTGAATGCGGCTTCGTGGCACGCCCAGGTGAATATCGCGCTATCTTTTCTTATCACCCATTTCAATTATTTTGCGTCCCTTTAATTACTCTTCGTTGCCGAAGAACCTTATTTTTTTCTATCCCTTAGTCTGTTTATCTATTACAAATTTCAATTTTTTTTCAATCTCTTTCTCTGCCTTTCATAACCGAGGACCCTATTTTACCCGTCAAAATTCTGTAACCCATCGAAAAGTTAGAGAATTGATTTAAAAAAATTAATTTGATGTTGATTACGTACAACAGAAAGACACCAGTCGACACACGTGTCGAACACGGCAAAACTGTTTGCCGGACCTTCAGGTAAAGGTTACCTTTAGGTTGACGTGAATAGATAAAGGATAAGAGGAGATAGAAAGGACAGGATTGAAAAGGATAGACGTAATTTATATTGACAAAAAGATAGAAAAAGATAGACCTTGATAGATGTAGTCTAGGATGAGATGAAAAAGAGGAGGTTAAAAAAGATAAACGGGAATTTAAATTAACAGAGATAGAAAAAGATTGACACGAATAGATAAAGGATAGAATAGGATAGAGTAGAGAGATAGGAAAATATTGACGTAAAAAGATGAAAAATGAAATAAGATAGAAAAGACAGGATTAAAATAGATAGACGGAAATTTAGATTGACAGAGAGATGATAAAAAATGCGGGACATGATGTGATAGAGGAGAGAAGATTATAAAATGCAGGTAAAAAATTAGATTGTCAAAGAGAGAGAAAAGTATTGACGTTAATAGATAAAGGTTAGGATAAGATAGACAAGAGGGTATTAAAAAAAAGCGTGAATTCAGATTCAAAAATAGATGAAAAAAAATAGAGTTGATAGATGTGTAATAGGTTAAGGTAGGGGGAAAAAATTAAAAAGATAGACGGTAATTTAGATTAACCAAATGATAGAAAAATATTGATATGTGTAGATAAGAGATAGGACGGGATAAAGAGAAGGATATAAGAAAAGATAAATGTAAATTAAGATTGAGAGGAAGGTAGAAACACATGGACGAGGAGAGGATGGACATGGAGAGGATTAAAAAAGATAGACGCGGACAGATGAAGGATAGGATGAGGTAGTGAAGAGGGCATTGGAAAAAATACACGTGAATTGAGATTGACGAAGAAATAGAAAAACATGGAGGTTGGTAGATGTAAGATAGGATGAGTAGGGAAAAAGGAGATTAAAGAGAATAGACAGGAATTTAGATTGACAAAGAGATAAAAAGTGGCTGACGTTGATAGATAAAGGATGGAATGAGATAGAGAAGAGGGTATTGAAAAACCTAGGCATGAATTCAGATTTTCTAAAAGATAGAAAAATTATTTAGGTGGACAGATAAAGGTTAGGATTATCTAAAGAAGAGAGGATTTACATAAATAGACGTGGATAGATAAAAGATAGGATGAGATAGAGTAGATGGTATGGACAAAGATGAACATGAATTTAAGTTGACAAAGAGGTAAAAAAACAAAGATGTTAGCAGATGTATGATAGTATAAGTTAGGAAAGAGGGGATTGAAGAAGATGGACAGAAATTAAAATTGACAAAGAGGTACACAGATATTGATGTAAACAGATAAAGGAGACGATGAAATAGGAAAGCGAGGATACAAAAAGTTAGAAGATGAGATAAAGAAGAGAGGATTGAAAACCTTAGATGTGGAAAGATAAAGAATAGGATAAAATATACAGGAGGGTATGGAAAAAGATAAACGTGAATTAAAGTTGGCAACGAGGTAAAAAGACATAGACGTTTGTAGATGTTTGATAGTGTAAGTTAGGGAAGAGAAGATTAAAGAAGATCGACGGGAATTCAGATCGATAGAGATATAGAAACGCATCGACCTGGATGAATAAAGGATAGGATAAGATAGAGAAGGGAAGGTTATAAAAGATAGACAGAAATTCAGATTGACAAAGAGATAGTAAAATATTAACGTTCATCGACAAAGAAAAGGATGAGATAGATAAGAGGGTATTAAAAAGGATAGGCGTAAATTTAGATTCAATGGATGAGATAGAAAAAGAGGAAAAAATGATAGACGTCAATTTAGGTTGACTAAGAGTTAGAAAAAATAAACGCTGATATATATATATATATATATATTTATATAAGTGTGATATCATAAATTAGAGAGAAAAAGATTAAAAAATATAGACGGGAATTGAGATTGACAGAGATATAGAAAAAGATTGACGTGACCAGGTAAAGGGTAGGATAAGATAGAGAAGAGAGAATTAAAAAATATACACGTGAATGAATTAGGGATACGATAGAATAGAGAAGAGAAAATGATAAAAGATAGACGGGATAGGATGAGATAGAGAAGAGGGTATTGAAAAAGATAGACTTTGATAGATGTATAAGACGGTAACTTAGATTGACAAAGAGGTAGGAAAACATAGACGTTAGTAGGTGTATAGGCAGGTGAGAGATAGAAATATGTATGAAGTAGATAGATAAATAAGAAGATGAGATGAAGGAAAAAGGATTGAAAAAGATATACGTAAATAGATAAAGGATAGGATGCGATAAAGAAGAGAGTATTGAAAAAAATAGACGTGAATTTAGATTGATGAAGAGATAGATGTTAATAGATGCAGAAACTGATGAGGTAGAGGAAAGGAGATTATAAAATATAGACGGGAATTTAGATTGACAAAGAGATAGAAAAGTATTGACGTGAGTAGACAAAGGATAGGATGAGATGGAAAAAAGGGTATTAAAAAAGATAGGCGTTGATAGATGTGTAGCAGAACAATGTAGGGAAAGGAAAATAATCAAAATAAGCGGTTATTTATATTGACAAAAAAATAAAAAAATATTGACGTGGAGAGATAAAGGATAGGATGAGATAGAGAAGAGGGTATAGAAAAAAATAAACGTGAATTCAGACTGAAGAAAGGGTAGAAAAGCATAAACTTTGATAGACATAGGATAATATGAGATAAAGAAGAGAGAATTAAAAAAGATAGACAGGAATTTAGATTGACTGAGTGATAGAGAAAGATTGAGGTGGATAGATGACGGATAGGATAAGATTGAATAGACCGTATTCAAAAATTCATAGAAATTTAAAATAATTAATAAAAATATTTTTTCTATCTTTTTAATCCCATCAGAGTAATGAAACAAAAATTATGACTTTTTAACAAAATAGTAAAATTGTTTATAAAAATTAAACTTCTGACATAATAGTTAAATTTTTGACCAAATTGTTAAATTTGGGAACTTTACCTAATATTTGAATTTTCAAGCTACAAAGATGATTTTTCAACCTAATAATCGAATTTTCACACAAAAAGAATAAAATTTAACCGAAAAACAAATTTTTAACAAAATAATTCAATTATTACCAATTCAGTTAAATTTGTAACTCAGCAGCTTAATTTTCAACTTACAACAATGAATTCACAACAAAAAGTATAATAGTTTATATTTTTACAACAAAATATATAAATTCTACAAAAAAGCTAAACTTTTAATTTACAAAAATGAATTTACAATCAACAAGATTAATATTTTACCACAAAAGACTTATTTAAAAAAAAAAACTTAAATTTTGAACGAAAAACATTTATTTTGAAAGATAAACATGAATTTTGAACAAAAAACATGAATTTTTAAACAAATAGCTGACTTTTCAACAAAAAAGTTAGTTTCACAATTAAACAGTTGACCTTTTAACCAAAAAAGGGGAATTTTTCTAATCATAAAGATTAAAGTATTCTACTAGGAAAAACGAATTTTCAACAAAAAACTTAAATTTTCGACCAAAAAATTACTTTTCAACAAAATACAAGAATTTTCAGTGAAATAATTATACTTCTTAACAGAGCATTTGATTTTGCAACCAAATTCTTAAATTGTTAACATAAAAACATAAATTTTGAACAAAATTATCGAATTTTTATAGAAAAAATATTAAAATTCTGCCAAAAAGTTACATTTTTAATGATATAGTTGAATTCTCAAGCCAAAAAGATAAATTTTCATCGTAAATTGCAATATTCGATATTTTGAAAACTAAAGAATTTATTTTTAAAAAAACAGTTCAATTTACAAATAATATGAAATTACAAAATAATACAAAAAAATTTGCAAATACAATGACAAATCAGACAAATCTAATTTTGTATTTAAAATGGTAATATTTTCGAGCTGGAAAAGGGGAGGGGAAGATTCTGCCGCACCTTATCCCTTTCCCAGCTTTATAATTTTTTTACAAAACTTGTCAAAATTATTTTATTTAAAAATTTATGATAAAAAAGTCTTTTCTATTCATGCATCAACTTTGAATTATGTAAAAGAAAAATTTTCTCTGTTTACAACAAATGTTTCTGTAAAAGGTAATTATAATAATATTAATATTATTATTATAAATAATAATAATAAATAATTAAGTGTATTAATATTATAGGTCAGCCGATTTGCATAGAATCAAGGAATCTTTTCCGTTATTGCATGAATTTTCAATTCTGTTAATGAAAACAATTTTACTGTAAAAAACCGTTTAATCAAATGTTATGTATTGCTATAGCTTTCTTCCTCTGTGATAAAATGTATCAACATT
>JAUELO010000244.1:1064032-1076090 GCA_032357855.1 Amphibolips quercusostensackenii | reverse complement strand
TAAGAAAATTGTTGAATTTGAACCAAAAAGGATGAATTTCAAACGAAATTGTTGAATCAAGTCTTGTTGCAGGCGTATGAAGAGACGAAGGTAGTGACAGATTCGTGGACAGATGAAACGACGGATAAGCTGGTTATGCTTTTGAAAATCACTGCACGCTTTTTGTATACGAATCCAGCGAGTGAGTGTCACGTCATTCCTTCTATTCAATAGGACTTACATCACATTGTTGGGAACTGAAAAAAATTTATCTGATCTCAATTCGAAATTGGGTTACTGTCCTGAATGAAGTTCTATAGATTTACTGGGAAAATCCAAAAAAGGTGTTCAATTTTCAGAAATGGTCTGAAGGATTTAAAAAGCAATTGAATTTTTTAAATTGAAAGTAAACAGGATGTCTGCAGGTCAGAAAAAAGTGGAAATCAGGGAAAAGGGATTTTGAAAAAAAAATTAAAATGCAAGTTTTTTATTAAACAGAAAATAAACAATAACATTTTTTATTAGAATTAAAAATGTTGTTGTTCACATTTAAAAAATTAACATTTATTCATTTATTTCAACAAAAAAAACTTTTTTATCATAAAATATAAAATTCGAATCCAAAAAGACTAATTTTCAGCAGAACTATTAAATTTTTAACTTTTTCAATTAAGAATGAAAGTTGCATTTTTAGTAATAAACAATTAGTTTCAATCAAAGAAAGCAAATTTAAAAAAAAATAATCAAATTTTCATCCAAAAAGATGAATCTTATCAAAAAAAAGTTAACAACCTAGTTCAACTAGAATAATTTAATTTTCAATTGAAATGACTGATTTTCAAAAACAAAAAAACCGAATTTTCAACTTAATAGGTCAGTTTTTAACCAAGAAGATAAATAACATTTTTAGTTTAAATTATTAATTTCAAACGAAACAAAATTTTAGGAACATTCACCTAAGTAGTTAAATTTTTAACTAAAAATGACCAAAGTTAAAAAAAATAGTTAAACTTTCAGCCAAAGAAATAAATTTTTAACTGGAATAAATTTTTCAACCTAAAAATATAAAGTTTTAACAAAAAAGTATTTTTTTAATAGTTATTTTTCAATTTAAAAAATTATTTTTTAACCCAAAAAAGAAATTTTTAACAATATACATAAATTTCTAATAAAAAAGTTGAATTTTCAACCAAGAAGATTATTTTTCTTCCAAAAAAAAAAAGAATTTTTAAATAAATAGTTACATTTTCTATCAATTTGTTGAAATTTCAAGGTAAAAGGATAAATTTTTAGCAAAAAGTGGGATTGAAAATTCTAATATTCAATCTTTTTTTTTTGTTTAAAAATTTTCTTTTTCTCGTTGAAAATTCAACTATTTTTTTGCAATTTCATCTGTTTTGGTAAAAATTTCAACTTTTTTTTTGAAAATTCAACTATTCACTTCAAAATTCGATTTTTTAAAATTAATTTAACTATTTTTTATACAAGCTCAAAATCTTTTTTTGTTAAAAATTCAACTACTTAGTTAAAAGTTAAAATAATTTAGCAAAAAAATTTCTCTTACCGAAAATTAGAATATTTCATTAAAAATTCATTTTATAGTTTGAAATTAATTTTGTTAACAATTAATGTATTTATTTTGTTAAAAATTTACCTGTTTTGTTAAAAATAAACTTTTAAAATGAAAATTCTAAAATTTTGTAGAAAATTCGTCTTTTTAGCTTAAAAATTCAACAATTTAGTAGAAAATTCAAAGGTCTTTTTGAAATTTCTTTTTAATTAAAAATTTCACAATTTGGTTTAAATATAGATTTTTTTATAATAATTAAACTATTTTTATTCTTTGTAATTATAAACTTTTTTTGCTAAAAATTCAAGTACTTGATTGAAACTTGAACTTCTCTTTTCAAAATTCACTTTTTAGTCATTTTTGTCAGAAATTTTATATTTTTTCGTTTAAAAATTCAACTATTTTTATGAGTTAGAATTTTTCAAAATAATTTCACTTTCTTTTTGGTTTAAAATTTAATATTTTGTTGAAAATAAATTGTTTCTGAGTTAGAAATTAAATTTTTTAACTGAAAATGTAAATATTCCATTTCGGTCTTTTTTAATTGATAATTAAACTATTCAGTTAAAATTTTTTTTTTCTAAAAATTCAAATAATTTGTTAAACAATAATATATTTTGTTGAGAATTCGTCTTTTTTCGTTAAAAATACACTTTTTTGTTTAAAAATCAAGTATTTTGTTGAAAATTCTTCTTTATTGGTTAAATCAAACTGTGTATTATTTTTACTTTATTAATTAAAAAATTTTTTATTGAAGAATTTATATTGTTTGGTTGAAAATTGAACTGTTTTGTTCAAAACTTAACTATTTGTTTCAAGATAAATTTATTTTGGAGAATTCGTCTTTCTTATTATAAAATCAATTTTTTGTTCAAAAATAAAGTATTTTGTTAAAAATTTGTCTTTTGGTTAAATCCAACTGAGTATTATTTTTAATATTTTAATTTTTAATTTTTTTGTCAAAAATTTGTATTTTTTTGTTAAAAATTCAACTTTTCTGTTAGAAATTCATTTTTTTTCGTGTTGCATGTTAAATTATTAACTAAAAATGTAACTATTTTATTTTTGCTTAAAAATTCACACTTTTTATGAAAATTCAAGTACTTATTTAAAAATAGTCTATTTTTAAACAGGTAATTGAATTTTCCCAAAAAATATGAATTCCGAATTCTTTTATTTTGTTGAAAATTCGTCTCTTTTGGTAGAAAATCTATTTTTTTTGCCTAATAATCAAATATTTTGTTGAAAATTCATCTTTGTTGCTTAAATCTAGTTGCGTATTATTTTTAATTTTTAAATTTGAAATTTTT
Organism: Amphibolips quercusostensackenii; assembly: GCA_032357855.1. Classification (NCBI taxonomy): domain Eukaryota; kingdom Metazoa; phylum Arthropoda; class Insecta; order Hymenoptera; family Cynipidae; genus Amphibolips; species Amphibolips quercusostensackenii. Next base: position 1,073,231 of record JAUELO010000244.1, on the reverse strand, counting down.
AATTTTTAATTTTCATAATTTTTTATTTTTTTGTCGAAAATTTATATTTTTTTGTTTCTTTTTCTGATTTAAAAATCAAAATTTTTTACTAAAATTGCAAATATTTAATTTTTGTTTGAAAATTTACATGTTTTATGAAAATTCAACTACTTGTTTAAAAGTACACTATTTTTAAACAAGTAGTTGAATTTTCCGAAAAAATATCAATTTTAAAATTTTTTACGTTGTTAAGAATTTGTCTTTTTTGGATAAAAATTAATTTTTTTGCTCAATATTCAAGTATTTTGTGAAAAATTCGTCTTTGCTGCTTAACTCCAGCTGTGTATCAATTTAAATTTTTACATTTTTAAATTTCCAAATTTTTGAATTTTTAAATTTTTAAATTTTTTTGTTGAAATTTCTTATTTTTTGGTTGAAAATTAAACTATTTTGTAAAAAAATCCGCTTTTTTCTGTATTGAAAATCAAAAATTTTAACTAAAATTGTAAATATTTAATTCTTGTTTGAAAATGTACATTTTTTATAAAAATTGAACTACTTGTTTAAAAATAGTCTATTTTTAAACAAGTTGAATTTTCCAAAAAATTATGAATTTTGAATTTTTTTATTTTCTTGAAAATTCGTCTCTTTTGGTTTCAAAATCAATTTTTTTTTGCTTTATAATCAAGTATTTTGTTAAAAATTCGTCTTTGTTGCTTAAATTTAGCTGCGTATTAATTTTAATTTTAAAATATTTAATTTTTCAATTTTTTGTTGAAAATTCAAATTTTTTTGTTAAAAATTAAACTATTTTGTAAAAAAATCGTTTCTTTATCTGGATTAAAAATTAAATTTTTAACTAAAAATGTGACTATTTAATTTTTTTGAAAATTTACATTTTACATGAAAATTTAACTACTCGTTTGAAAATAGTCAATTTTTAAACAAGTAGTTGAATTTTCCCAAAAAATATGAATTTCGAATTCTTTTATTTTGTTGAGAATTCGTCTCTTTCAGTAGAAAATCAATTTTTTCGCTTAGAAATAAAGTATTTTAGTAAAAAATTTTCTCCTTGATTAAATCCAGCTGCGTATTAATTTCAATTTTTAAATTTTCAAATTTCAAAAATTTTTAAATTTAAAATTTTTGTTTAAAATTCGTAGTTTTTGGTTTAAAATTGACCTATTTTGTAGACAATGTGTTTTTTTTTCTGAATAAAAAATTAAATTTTCAACTCAAAATGTAACCATTTAATTTTAGTTTAAAAATTAAAATTTTTTATGAAAATTCAACTACTTGTTAAAAAATAGTCTATTTTCAACAAGTAGTTGAATTTTCATAAAAAATATGAATTTTGAATTATTTTAATTATTTAAAAATTCGTCTTTTTTGGTAGAAAATCAATTTTTTCGGTTAAAAATAAAGTATTTGGTTAAAAATTGGTCTCTTTGATTAAATTGAACTGTGTATTATTTTTAATATTTTATTTTCTTATTTTTTGTTGAAAATTCGTATCTTTTCGTTTGAAAATTCAACTATTTTGTTGAAATTTCACCTTTTTTGGTAAAAAATTAAACTTTTCGGTAAAATTTTCATTTTTTTAATATAAAATTCAACTGATTTGCAGAAAATTTACCTATTCAATTAGAAAATTCAACTGTTTGTTTAAAATTTCAACTAATTTCTTTTAAATTAATTTCTTGTCTCTTTTGGGATAAATATTATATTTTTCTGTTAAAAATTTAACTATTTTGTAGAAAATTTAAATTATGAAATTAATTGAACATTTTCTTATTTAAAATTAAAATCTTTAATTTTTTGTTTAAAAGTAATTTTTTTACTAAAAAATGTTCATTATGTTGAAAATTAAAGTTTTTAGTATAAAATTATAAAAAAATTAATCTTAATGACAGAAAGTAACTCTATTTGGTTATAAATTCATCCCTGTTTTTAAAAATTTGCCTTTTTTAGTAGAAAAATTATCTTTTTGGTAAAAATTTATCTTTTTGATAACTCATTTATTTGGTTGAAAATTTAACTGTTTTGCAGAAAGCTTTGGGTTAAAAATTTAACATCTAGGATAAAATTGTTATTCAATAACTACACAATCTTTTCATCAAATTAGCAATTTGTAAGGCCAGAAAGATAAATTTTCTACAAAACATTTAAATTTTCTATCAAAAAGATGAAATTTCTATTTAATTGGTTAAAAATTTAACTAATTTTTTCAAAGTTTAACTACTTTGTTTAAGATTTTTTTTGGGGTTGGAAATTCAATATTTAAGTGAAAAATGTAATTATTTTCTTGTGAATTCGTTTTTTTTTTAGTAGAAAAAATGTTTTTAACTGAAAATTTAATTATTTTATTTTTAGCAAAAAATGCAATTATTTTGTTGAAATTTCATCTGATTATAGTAGAAGATTTAACTATTGGGTCGAATATTAACATTTTTGTTGAAAAATCGCCGGTTTTGGTAGAAATCTCATCTTTTTTTCTGAAAATTCAACTATTTGGTTGAGAGTTCATTTAAAAAGAAATTAATTTAACTATTTTTGATTTTAAATTTATATCAAAATTCATTTTTCGTTTGTTTAATATTTATAGCTTTTGTTAAAAGTTGATCTCTTTGGTTGAAAATTGAATTACTTTTTTGAAAATGCATATTTTTTATTAAAAAATTTAAGTGTGAAATTTAAGTTAACTTTTTTCTTTAAAACTTATATTTTTGCTTTGAAATTTGACAGAAATTTTGGTAGAAATTTTACCTTTATTGGTTAAAAATTGAACTAATTGATCAAAAATGCATGTTTTTGTTTAAAAATTCATTTCCTCTTTTTAAAATATTGAAAATTTATGGTTTTTTAGTTGAAAATTTAACTAATTAATTGACAAGTGAATTACTTTTTTAAAGACTCATTTTTTTGTTCAAGGTTCTCTATTTTAGTTCAGAATCAAACTATTTTTTTGAAAAAAATTTTTTTCAGTATAAAATTAATGTTTTTAACTAAAAATTTCATCGTTCCATTTTTTTTTTTAATTTGACTTGAAAAATTGATATTCTTCAAATAAATATTTTAAGCTTAAAAATTTAAATACTCAAATGAAAGTTGAAGTAATTTCTTCAACAATCTTTTTTTTTTAGCTAAGATTTATAATTCTAGATGAAAATTCTTCTGCTTGGTTGAAAGTTGAACTACTTTATTCAAAATTCATTTTTTTGAATGATTTATAATTTTCGTTAAAAATTCATCTTTTTGGTTAAAAATTAATTCACTAAAATTTATTAAAATTAATTAAAATAATTTTTTTTTGTCATTAACTTTACTAAATGGCTTATGAAGTTTATAGAAAATGGAACTATTCGCTTACGAAATTATGTATTTTGTAAAAAAAATTTTTTTTCTTTTCTTTAATTAACTAAAAAAATTTTTTCGTGTTGACAATTCAACTCTTGTTACAAATTTGTCTTTCTTTATTAAAAATAAAAATCTTTGCTTGGTTAAAATAACAACTATTGACTACTATTTAAATGATCCTTAAATAAATTGACGAAAAAAATTTATTCAGTAAACACTTTGAATTATGCTTGACTGACTTCACTCGTTAAAATTTGTATATATAGTACTTTCAGTACACTGAGTTATATTTATCTAATTCTGATATCCCCTTCTCCTAACTACTCTTGTTTGGGAGTGCCCACATAGTCAAAGAGTGGACGATGGAAGCGAAGAGGGAATCCCAAATCAGAATCGAGTTTCCCAGTGTGTCACACTTGTTCCTTCTTCCTTTTCTTTTTTTTTCTTTTCCTTTTTTTTCTTCTGCTTCTGTTTTGCTTCTACTCCTAGTCACGATGTCTTTTCTGCGCAGCAAGTGAACCATCTGCTTCCAGAGTTAGCTCAACGTCTTAAAATACAATGCTTGACTTTATCTCCCGTTTGAGAACACTATTATTTCAAAACAATTATTTTGCAAGTAATTATTATCAGATTAAAATTTTAAAATTTGAATTTGTGATCTATTATCAGATTAAAATTTTAAAATTTGAATTTGTGATCCCAATTAGATCGAAAAGTTTCTCTGTCTCTTCTCTCCTAATTTTCCCCTTTCCCTTTTCAGCTAATAAAAAGAAATAGAAAAGGGCAATATAAAAGGGGAAAGGGAAACGGGGAAAAGGGAATGTTACAAAAACGGTTTCCCCGTTTCCCTTTCCTCTTCACCCTTCTTCCTTTTCACTTTTCAACAAAAGAAAAGGGGAAGAGGAAAAGAAATAGGGAAAGAGGGAAGGGAAAGTGGAAAGGGGTGAAACGAAACAAAGGAAGGGGTAAGGGAAAGGGAAAAAGGAAAGTGGAAAGAAAAAAGTAAAAGGCGAAAAAAGTTTTCGTTTTTCCCTTTTCAACAAAATAAAAAAGGAATAGGAAATGGAAAGAAGAAAGGAGTAAAGCAAAGTGGAAAGAAGGAAAGAGAAATGTAGGAAAGGAAAAGGGGAAAAAGTAAAGGGAAAAGGGAAAGTGGAAAGGTGGAAAAAGTAATAGGGAAAAAAGGAATGAGGAGAGGAAAATCATTCAAATCAGATCGAAAAGTCTCTCTGTCTCTCTCTCTCTCTCCTAATTTTCCCTTTTCCCTTTTCAGCAAATGAAAAGAAATAGAAAAGGGGAATATAAAAGGGGAAAGGGGAAAGGGGAACAGGAAAAAGGGAATGTGACAAAAACGGTTTCTCCGTTTCCCTTTTCTCTTCACCCTTCTTCCTTTTCTCTTTTCAACACTAGAAAAGGGGAAGAGGAAAAGAAAAAGGGAAAGAGGGTAGGGAAAGTGAAAAGGGGTGAAACGAAACGAAGGAAGGGGTAAGGGAAAGGGGAAAAAGGAAAGTGGAAAGGGAAAAGTGAAAGGGGGGAAAAAGTTTTCGTTTTTCCCTTTTCAACAAAATAAGAAGGGGAATAGGAAATGGAAAGAAGAAAGGAGTAAAGCAAAGTGGAAAGAAGGAAAGGGAAATGTAGGAAAGGGAAAGGGGAAAAAGTAAAGTTAAAAGGTAAAAGAAAGAGTGGAAAGGTGGAAAAAGGAATAAGGAAAAAAGGAATAGGGAGAGAAAAATCAGGAAGGAAAAGAGAAAAAGAGAAAAGGAAGGGGGAAAAGGGGTTTTCTTTTTATTATTATTTCTTTTTCCATTTTCTTTTTCCCTTTTCATCAAAAGAACACGGAAATAGAGAAGGGGAAGAGGAAAAAGGAAAGTGAAAAGGAAAAATGTAGAAAGAAAAGTGGAAAGGGAAAAGGGATAGGGTAAGGGGGAGAACAATGAGAAAATGGAAATGTGAAAAGTGAAAGGGTTTCCTCTTTTCCCTTTTCAAAAAACAAAAAGGAGAATAAAAAAAGAAAAAGAGGGAAAGGGAATGGTGAAAGAAGTGAAAGGGTGTAAACGGGAATGGGTAAAAGAGAAAGGGGGAAGAAGGAAAGTAGACAGGAAAAAGTTAAAAGGGAAAGGGAATAGAAAATGAGAAGAGGAAAAGGTGAATTAAGAAAAATAAAAAGAGAGAAGGGTTTTCCCTCTTCCCTTTTTCACAGAAGAAAAACCGAATAGAAAGGGGAAATAGGAAAAGGGAAAGCGAAAAGGCAAAGGGAAAGGGGAAAGAGAAAAATGAGGAAGGGGAAAGGGTAAGAAGAAAAGTAAAAAGGGAAAGTGTAAAAAAAAGTTGAAAGGAAAAAGGAAAGGGTGAAGTGAAAAGGGGGTTAATAGGAAAGAAGGGATAGGCAATAGGGAAAAAGGACAGTAAACAGAAAAAGAAGAAAAGGAAAGCGAGAAGGAAATAGGGAAAAGGAAAGGGTGAAAAGAAAAATAGAAAGAGTAAGGAGGAAGAAGGGAAAATGGAAACACAGAAAAGAGGAATGGGGAAAGGATAATCAGGAAAGGAAAAGAGGAAAGGCAGAAGGGAAAAGAAGGAGGGGAAAAGACTTTTTCTTTTTATCTTCTTTCTCTTCGCTCTTCAACAAAAGAAAGCGGAAATAGAATAAGGATAGAGGTCAAGGGAAAGAGGAAAAAGGGAACTGGGAAATAAAAAGAGACAGGGAAAAAGGGGAGAACAATGAGAAAATAAAAAAGGGAAAAGTGAAAGTGTTTCCTCTTTTCCCTTTTCAACAAACGAAAAGGGGAATAGAAGAGGAAAAGGTGAAAAAAGTGGAGAGGGGTAAATGGGAATGGGGTAAAGGGAAAGGAAACGAGGAAAAAGAAAAGTGGAAAGGAAAAAGTTGAAAGAGAAAGGGGAAAAAAAGAAAAAAAGAAAAAAGGGAAAAGTGTAATGAGAAAAAGAAAAGAAAGAATATTTTTCTCTCTTGCCTTTTTTACAGAGGAAAAACGGGATAGAAAAAGGAAATAGGAAAAAAGAAAAGGAAAAAAAGAAAAAGGGTAATAAGAAAAGAGAAAAGCGAAAGGAAAAGTGAAAGGGAAAGGGAAAGGGGAAACTGAAAAGGTGCTTAAGGGGAAAGAAGGAATAGGGGATGGGAAAAAAGGAATGTGAAAAGAAAAAGGTGAAAGAAGAGGGGAAACGTTAAAAGGAAAAAGGGAAAGGTGAAAGGAAAATAGAAAAAGTGAAAAGTAAATTTTAAAAAATATAAGGGGAAAAAGGTTTTCCTTCTTCCTTTTCATACTAAAGAAATGATAAATAGAAAATGGAAACAGTAAAGGAAGAAGTAGAAAGAGGAAATAGAAAGGGGTGAGAAATAAGGGGAAAGGAAGAGGGAGAAAAGAAATGTAGAAAGGGAAAAGGGACGGGGGGTTCCCTATTTTTCAAATTTTCCTATTTTATTAATTGACGTAACAAATGCATTTAGTAAACTCTTTAAATTATGCTTGACTGACTTAACTTAATTTAAAAAAAAGGGAAAGGAAAAAGAAAAATGGGAAAAGTGTTTTATTTTTTTCCTCTTCACAAAAAAAAAGGGGAATAGAAGAGGGAAATAGGCAAAGGGGAAGGGAAAGTGGAAAGGGAGAAGGAAATAGGAAAAAGGGAAAAGGGAAATGGGGAATAAAGAAAAATTTTGCATTGAAACCTTATCATGTTTCTTTGCAAAATTTGCGAGCAATTTTTCTAAGAGGGAAAGAAGAAAGAGGAGAAAGAAAAGATGGAAATGGAAAGGTGTAAGGAAATAGGGAACAGGGAAAAGCAGAGAAGAAAAGTAGAAAACGAAAATAAGGGAGAGTCCTCTCTTTTGCTTTTTACAGTTTTTAAAAAAAAAAGGAGTAGACGGTAAAAGAAGATAAAGGGCATAATGGAAGTAGGGAAAGGAGGAATAGGGAGAGGAAAAGCAGGAAAAGAAAAAGGGAAAAGGGAAAAGGAAGAGGGGAAAAGGGTTTTTCATTTTTATTTTCTTTCTTCTCCTATTTTCCTTTTCTCTTTTTAACAAAAGAAAAGGGGAATACAAAAGGCGAAAAGAAGGAAAAGAAAAAAGGAAGTGAAAATGAAAAAGGTAATAGGAAAAGTGGAAAGAAAAAAGGGATAGGGAAAAGGAGGGAGAACAATGAGAAAGGAAAAATATTAAAAGGCAAAAGTTAAAGGGTTTTCTCTTTTCTCTTTTCCGTTTTCAACAAAAAAAAAAGGAAAATAGAAAAGAAAGAAGAAAAAGAAAAAGCTGAAAGAAGGGTAAAAGGGTAACAGGGAATAGCGAAAAGGGAAAAGGCAAAAAGGAAAGTGGAAAGGAAAATAGTTAAAGGGAAAGAGGAAAGAAAAATGGAAAAAGGGAATGGTGAAATGAGAAAAATAAAAGGGAAGAAGATTTTATCCTCTTCCCTTTTCCGCAGAAGAAAAACGGCATAGAAAAGGAAAATAGAAAAAGTGGAAAGAGAAAAGGAAAAGTGAAAATAAAAATAGAACAAGAGAAAGGTAAAAAGAAAAGGGTAAACTGAAAAGAGAAAAGGGGTTTTCCTTCTCCCTTCTCTCTTTTTAATAAAAGAAAACGGAAATGAAAAAGGGTAAGGGAATAAGGGAAAGGGAAAAAGGAAAATGGAAAAGGAAAAGCCAAAATAAAAATAGGAAAAAGGAAAGGTGAAAAGAGAAAGGAAAAAGGAAAAGGCTTTTTCCTTCTCTCTTGTCCCTTTTTAACAAAAGAAAAGGGTAAAGGGAAAAGTGGAAGTATGAAGGAAAAAGAGAAAGGAGAAGAAGAAAAGTGGAAAGGGGAAAAGGATAAAGGGGAATAGGTGAAAAGTAAAGTGAAAAAGGAGAAAGGGGAAGGCAATCGGGAAAAGGGACAAGGTTTCAGAAAAGTGGAAAGGGAAGGTAGTAACGGGGTGAAACGATAAGAAAAAAAGGGGGAATGGAGAATAGGGAAAAAGGAAATCAGAAATGAGAATGTAACGCAAAGAGTGAAAAATGGAAAATGGAAATAGGGAAAGGGCAAAAAGAAAAGTGGGAAGGGAAAATGGAAAGGGGAAATAATAATATAAAAAAAGGAAGATAAAAAGGGAAAGAAAAAAGAAAAGGGTTTTCTTTTCTCACTTTTCCTTTTTCAACAAAGGAAAAGGGGAATTGAAAGGGGTAAAGGAAAAGGAAAGAGAGGAAGTGAAAAGGAAAAAAAGGAAATGAGGGTGAAGGAAAAGGGAAAAAGGGAATGAGAAATATGGAAAAAGGAAATTAGAAATGGAAATGAAAAGTGAAAGAGTGGAAACGGGAAAAAGTAAAGTAGAAAGGGAAAAGGGAAAGTCAACATGAAAATAGTAAAAAAGAAATTTGAAAAAGGAAAGGAAAAAGGAAAAGGGTTTTCTCTTCTTCCTTTTTCCTCTCGGAATTAATTTTTTTAATTATATGTAAATATGTTTCGTATATTAAGCAGTATATTTTGATACGCTGTTATTTTTTTACTTAAATATAGCGTAAATATTGATTAAACATTTCGATTTAAATAGATGTTGAATAATTTTTATTTTGTGAATCATGTATCAGATCAAAATATAATGTTTAAACTTATAGGTAATAATTTTTTAATAATTTTTGCAAAGTAGTATTTTGATGCCCTGATTTAGAAAACCTGCCGCGAAAGTACCCGCAAATGTCATTGTACAAAAATTAAGTTTTTTCATGTTTTTTTTACAATATTTTATTACATGACCTAAAAGTTCAGAAACAATACGAGGTGTGTTTAAAAAGTAAGGTGACTTTTTAATTTTCGCGGGCTACGTACATTCAAGTTTTTAATTTTTTGTTTTGTTGTGTTGGTACACTCGTCACGATCATATGT
>JAUELO010000244.1:1030481-1049397 GCA_032357855.1 Amphibolips quercusostensackenii | reverse complement strand
GGCGACAATTTCATGTCCCTCGTCTCGCTTCCGTGTAACGAGAAAATTCGTTCCTCGATTCGCGAGCGCTCTGATTGGCCGGCGCGTCCTTAAAACGGGCCATCAGTCACGCATCCTTAATATCGAAGGGAGGCTCCTAAAAGACTCCCTTTTTGATCTCTCAGGATTTTCCTCGTCTTTCCGATCTTCCACGTTAATGCGTAATAACCGCTAATAATTCTTGCCCTTTTTCTGTGAAGAGAGACGCCCCGGGGGCGGTTGAGTGTCCTGAGGTGGATCCACCCAAAAACCCGTCAGGCTGATTTTGACTCACGCAGTTGAAGGCCTTCGCCTTCACCTTCCGGTATAAACTATACTAGTCCAAATCCACAGGGTGTCGCTTCCTCACTTATACTCTTGCGGAAAAGAAGCTGTGATAAAAATGAGCGTGGAAAATGGGTCGATAATGAGGCTGGAGTTGAAAAATTGCATTGCTTATTATAGTTAAATAGGAAAAAAAAGAATTTAAAAGAAATTACCAAAAATCACAAGAATTGAAAAGAATTCAGAAAAATTCCAATGAATTCAAAGAAATTCTGGAAAGTTCGAAAAATTTCACAATAATTCAGAAGAATTGAAAAGCATTCATGAGAATTTAAAACATTCAAAAATATATTTTAAAAATCAAAAAAAAGTTTTTAAAATCACAGGAATTCAAAAGAGCCGCAATAATTCAAAATAAAATTAAATAATTTTGATAAGATAATAAAAATTCAGAAGTATTTAAAAGAGTTCACAAGAATTCAGAAGAATGTGCAAGATTAAAAAAAAATGAAAAAAATATGAAATAATTCAAAAAGGTTTGAAAGAATGCAAATAATTCAAAAAAATTAAAGAAAGTTCACAATATTTTTAAAGAATGTAGAAGAATTCAAAAGAAGTAATAAGTATTTTAAGGAATTCAGTAGAATTTAAAAGAAATTCAAAGAATTCCAACAAATCCAAAAAAATTTAGAAGGATTTGAAATGATTGACAATAACTTTAAAAAATCCAAAAGAATTCGCCGAAAATTCAGAAGAATTCACAAAAAAAATTCTAGCAAATTCAAAGGAATTCAGAAGAGTTAAAAAGAATTTACAAGAATTCAGAAGAATTAGAAAGAAATAACAAATGCAAAAAAATTTAAGAGAATTCAGAAGAATACAAAAGAATTCAGAAGAATACAAAAGAATTCAAAAGAATTTAGAAGAATTCAGAACTTTAAAAAAAACGGCAGAATATAAAAAAATTCAAAAGAGTTTGAAAGAATTTACAATAGTATTAAGGAATTCTAACAAATTCAAAAAAATTCAGTAGAGCTCAAAAGAATTTACAAGAATTCAATAAGATTTACAAAAATTTGAATAAATTCACGAGAATTCAAAAAAATTTACAAGAATTTAGAGGAATTCAAAGTAATTTAGGAAATGATTCACAATAACTTTAAAGAATCGGAGAAAATTCGTAGAAAATTCAGAAAAATTTACAAAAAAGAATTCTAGCAAATTCAAAGGAATTCAGAAGAGTTTAACAAAATTTACAAGAATTCAGGAATTATAAAGAAATTACAAATGCAAACAAATTTAAAAGAATTCAGAAGAATACAAAAGAATTTAGAAGAATTCAGAACTTTAAAAAAAATCGAAAGAATATAAAAAAAAATTCAAAAGAGTTTAAAAGAATTTACAATAATTTGAAAGAATTTTAACAAATTCAAAAGAGTCCAAAAGATTTCAAAAGATTTACAATAATTTAAATGAATTCACTAGAATTTCAAAAAATTTACAAGAATTTAAAGGAAGCCAAAAGAATATGAAAAAAATTCAAAAGAGCTTGAAAAAATTTGTCATAATGTAAAAGAATTTGAAAACATTCGAAAAATTTAGAAGAGTTAAAAAGGATTTACAAGAATTCAATGGGATTTACAAAAATTTGAATAAATTTACGAGAATTCAAAAGAATTTACAAGGGTTTAAAAGAATTCAAACTTATTGAGGAAATGATTCACAATAACTTTAAAAAGTCCAAAAAAATTTGCAGAAAATTCAGAGGCAATTACAAAAAAAAATTCTAGCAAATTCAAAGGAATTCAGAAGAGTTACAAAGAATTTACAAGAATTTAAAAGAATTAGAAAGAAATAACGAATGCAAAAAAATTCCAAAGAATTCAGAAGAATACAAAAGAATTCAAAAGAATTTAGGAGAATTCAGAACTTTAAAAAAAATCAGAAGAATATAAAAAAAATATTCTAAAGAGCTTAAAAGAATTTACAATAGTGTGAAAGAATTTTAACAAATTCAAAAAAATGCAGAAGAGCTCAAAAGAATGTACATGAATTTAATAGGATTTACAAAAATTTAAATAAATTCACGAGAATTCGAAAAAATTTACGGAAATTCAAAAGAATTCAAAGTAATTTAGGAAATGATTTACAATAACTTTAAAGAATCGAAAAAAATTCGCAGAAAATTCAGAAGAATTTACAAAAAACAATTCTAGCAAATTCAAAGGAATTCAGAAGAGATAAACAAAATTTACAAGAATTCAGAAGAATTAAAAAGAAATAACAAATGCAAACAAATTCAAAAGAATTCAGAAGAATACAAAAGAATTCAGGAGAATTTAGAAGAATTCAGAACTTTAAAAAAAAATCGAAAAATATAGAAAAAAATTCGAAAGAGTTTAAAAGAATTTACAATATTCTGAAAGAATTCTAACAAATTTAAAAGAGTTCAAAAGATTTAAAAAGATTTAAAAAGATTTACAAGAATTCAAATGAATTTACTAGAATTCAACAAAATTCACAAGAATTTAAAGGAACTCAAAATAATATGAAAAAAATTCATCAGAGTTTAAAATAATTTGTAATAGTGTAAAAGAATCCTAAAAAATTCAAAAAAATTCAGAAGAGCTTACAAGAATTTACAAGAATTCAATAGGATTTACAAAAATTTGAATAAATTCACGAAAATTCGAAAAAATTTACAAAAATTTAAAAGAATTCAAAGTAATTTAGGGAATGATTCACAATAACTTTAAAGAATCGAAGAGAATTCGCAGAAAAATCAGAAGAATTTACAAAAAAGAATTCTAGTAAATTCAAAGGAATTAAGAAGAGTTTAACAAAATATACAAGAATTCAGAAGAATTAAAAAGAAATACCAAATGCAAACAAATTCAGAAGAATTTAGAAGATTAAAAAAGAATTCGAAAGAATTTAGAAGAATTTAGAACTTAAAAAAAAATCGAAAGAATATAAAAAAAATTCAAAAGAGTTTAAAAGAATTTACAATAGTTTGGAAGAATTTTAACAAACTCAAAAAAGTTTAAAAGATTTACAAGAATTCAAATGAATTCACTAGAATTTGAAAAAGTTCACAAGAATTTTAAGGAACTCAAAAAATATGAAAAAAATTCAAAAGAGTTTATAAGAATTGGTAATAGTGTAAAAGAATTCTGAAATTAAAAAAATATTCAGAAGAGTTTAAAAGAATTTACAAGGATTCAACAGGATTTACAAAAATTTGAATAAATACAAGAGAATTCAAAAGAATCCACAAGAAATCCAAAGAATTCAAAGTAATTCAGAAAATGATTCACAAAAAAAAATTATAGCCAATTCAAAGAAATTGAGAAGAGTTAAAAAAAAGTTACAAGAGCTAAGAAGAATCAAAACAAAATAACAAATGCAAACAAATTTAAAAGAATTCAGAAGAATATAGAAGAATTTAAAAGAATTTAGAAGAATTTATAACTTAAAAAAATCAAAAGAATATGAAAAGAAATTCAAAAGGGTTAAAAAAATTTTTAATAGTTTGAAAGAATTCTAACAAATTCAAATGAGTTCAGAAGATTTTAAGAGATTTACAAAAATTCAAATGTATTCACTAGAATTAAAAAAAATTCAGAAGAATTTAAAGGAACTCAAACAAATTTTGAAAAAATTCAGAAAAGTTTAAGAGAATTGATAATAGTGTAAAAGAATTCTAAAAAATTCAAAAGAATGCGGAAGACTTTAAAAGAATTTACAAGATTTCAATAAGATTTACAAAAATTCAAATAAATTTACGAGAATTTAGAAAAATTTACAAGAATTCAAAAGAGTTCAAAGTAATTCAGAAGAATTCAAAAGGATTCAGAAGAATTCAAAAGAACTTAGGAGAATTAAGAAGAATTAAGAAGAAACAAAAAATCAAACAAACTTAAAACAATTCATAAAATTTAAAAGAATACCGAAAAATAAAAAATAAATTAAAATGATTCCAACAAGTTTCAAGAAATTGAGCAGAATGCAAAAGAATTTACAATAATTCAGAAGAATTGGAAAAATATTTTAAAAAATTGAAAAGTATTTAGCAAAATCTAAAAGACATCTAGAGAATATAAAAAAATCCAACGAATTTAAAAAATTATTATTATTCAAAAGATTTCAGAAGAATTGAAAAGAAATTGAAAGAATTTCAACAAGTTCGAAGAAATGAAGAAAAATTGAAAAGCATTCACAATAATTCAAAAGAATTGGAAAAATATAATAAAAAATAAAGAGAATTCATCAAAATCTGAAAGACATCTAGAGAATATAAAGAAAATCCAACGAATTTGAAAGAAATTATTAGTATTTAAAAGATTTCACGAGAATTAAAAAGGAATTGAAAGATTTTCAAAAAGTTTAAAAAAATTAAGAAGGATTTAAAATAATTTACAATGATTCATAAGAATTTACTAGAATTCGCAATACTTCAGAAGAATTTAAAAGAATTAAAAAGAATAAAGAAAAGCCGAAAAAATAAAAAATATATAAAATAATTCAAGAGGAATAAAAAAATTCACAAGAACGTAAAAGAATTCGGAAGGATTTGAAAGAAAATAAAGGACATATAGCAAGTTTATGGGAATTCAGGAATTTGTAGATTACAAAAGGATTTTTAAAGAATTCAAATAAATACAGGAGAGTTAAAACAAATTACAAAAATGTAGAAGAGTTAGAAAAAAATAAAAGCAATGCAAAAAAATTAAAAAGAATCGATAAGTACTTACGAAAATTCAGAAGTATTTGAAAAAAATTTTAAGCATTTCAACAAATTCAAATAAATTCAGAAAAATTCGAAATAATTTACAAGACTTCAGAAAATTTAAGAAAAAACAAAGATCAAAGAAATATGAAAGAATTCAGAAGTTAAAAAAATATAACAACACCCTACGAATGTTGAAGAATGTAAGAGGATTTACAAGAATTCCCAATAATCCAGAAGAATTCGAAAAAAATTTTACAACTGGAACAAAATTAAGAAATTCAAAGTAATTCAAAATAGTTTAGGAGAGTTAAAAAAAGAATTTTTCTAAAATTTGAATGAAATAAAATAATTTACCAAAATTTATAAAAATTCGGAAGAATTAGGAAATAAGTAGAGAAATTTCAAAAAGTATATAGGAATTTAAAAGAATTTAAAGGAATTTAAAAGAATTTAGAAGAATTCACAAGAATTCAAAATACCTCAAAAGAATATGAAAAAAATTAGAAAAGTTTAAAGAAATTTGTCATAGTTTCAAAGAATTCTAATAAATTCAAAAGAATTTAGAAGAGTTCAAAAGAATTTACACGAATTCAAAAGGATTTACAAAAATTTAAATAAATTCACGAGAAGTAAAAAGAATTCGCAAATTCAGAAAAATTAGGAAGAAATAAAAATTGCAGAGAAATTAAAAAGAATTCACAAGAATTTAAAAGAAATTGAAGAAATAGAAATTAAAAAAAAACATCGTAGAACTGAAAAGTTTGATTTTTGGACCCTTACGCTACTGTTGACACTTTATTGGAATAATTGAAAAATTGACAATAGAATGCAAGAAAGTGCACACAAATTTTAAATTATTTAAAAGAATTTAAGAGAAATTAGAATTCTAACAAATTCAAAAGGTTCAGAAAAATACACAAGAATTCACAAAAATTTATAAGAATTAAAAAGAATTCTAAATAAAATAAAAAACATAAACGAATTTAAAAGGTTTTCATTTATTTCATTTTTAAGGAAATTAAAATTCATCTCAAGGTGAAGGCGATAAGTCATACTTTCACGAAGTGTCGCTTCTTCACTTACACGCTTACGGAAAAGAAGCTGCGATAAAAAAAGAATTACAGAATAATTCAAAAGAAATTCAAGAAATGTCAACAAAATTAAAGAAATTCAGAAGAGTTCAAATAAATTTAAAACAATTCAAAATAATTGTCAATAATTGCAAAGAATTTAAAAGTATTCAAAAGAATTTAAAAGTATTCAGAAGAATTTAAAAGAATTTAAAAGAGTTTGGAAGAAATTACAAAAAATCACGAGAATTCACAAAGATTTAAAAGAATTTAAAAAATTCAAAAAATTTCAATTAATTTAAAAAAATTCGAAAGAAAGTTTTAAAAAATCACAAGAATGTAAAAGAACCGCAAGAATTCAAAATAAAATAAACTTAACAAGGTCATAAGAATTCAGCAGGATTTAAAAGATTATACAAGCATTCAGAAGAATTCGCAAGATTTAAAAAAAATTAAAAAATATGAAATAATTCAAAAAGGTTTAAAAGAATTCAACTAATTCAAAAGAATTAAAGAAAGTTCAACTGAATTTAAAAGAATTCACAAGACTTTACAAGAATGTAGGAAAATTCAAAAGAACTAACAACTACTTACGGGAGTTCAGTAAAATTAAAAAGAAATTCAAAGAATTCCTGCAAGTTAAAAAAAATTGAGAAGGATTTAAAATAATTCCCAATAATTGAGAAGAATCCAAAAGAATTCACAGAAAATTTAGAACAATTAAAAAAAAGAATTATAACAAATCCAAAGGATTTTACAAGAGTTTAATAAAATTTGAAAGAATTTACGAGAATTTTAAAGGACTTACAAAAATTAAAAAAAATTCACGAGAATTAAAAGAATTTACAAGAATTCAGAAGAATCAGAAAGAAATAAAAAAAATCAAAAGTATTCAGAACAATTTAAAAGAAATCGAAAGAATATTTAACAAATTTAAAAGTTAAAAGGAATCTATGATAGTTTGAAAGAATTCTAACATGTTCAAAAGTATTCAGAAGAATTGAAAAGAAATAAAAAATTTAAAAAAATTTTGTCGAATTTAAGAGAATTCACAAGATTTTAAAAGTAGGTAGAAGAATTCAAAACAATTCTCAAGTATTGAGAAGAATCCAGAAGAATTTAGAGGAAATTCAAAGAATATAAACAAGTTGAAAAAACTTCAGAAGAATTTAAAAGAATTTACAAAAATTCATAATAATTTTAAGGAATTTACAAGAAAACGAAAAAATCCCTACGAACTTGAAGAAATGTAAGAGAATTCAGAAGAATCCGTAAGTATTTAAAAGAATTTTGAAGAATTTAAAAGAAATCAAAAAAATTCCAGCAAGTTAAAAAACATTTAGAGAAATTCAAAAGAATTTACAAGAATTCAAAAGAATTAAGAATAAATAAAAAATGCAAAAAATTTAAAAGAATTCAGAAGAATTCAAAAGAATTTAGAAGAATTATAGAAGATTCGAAGAATCTTAACAAGTTTAAAGAACTTCAGAAGAATTTTAAAAAAATTTAGAAAATTTTAAAAAATCAAGAAAATATTGAAAATTCAAACTAATATTAAAGAATTCACAAGAATTTTAAAGAAAGTAAAAGAATTCAAAAGAACTCACAATTAATTTTAAAAAAAATTTTTTAATGAAAAATATTAAAAAAGACTAAAGGAATTCAAAGAAATTTAAAAGGTTTTTAATTATACCATTTCAAAGAAGTTCAAAATTCACCGGGGGGTGAAGGCCTTCGCCCTCACCTTCCGGTATACACTATATTTATAGTCCAAATCCACAGAATTTTGCTTCCTTACTTATACGCTTGCGGAAAAAAGCTGCAATTAAAATGAGCATGAAAAATAGGATAATTATGAGGTAAAGGTTGAAAAATTGCATTTTTTATTACAGTTGGACGAAAAAAAAAATGGAAATCGAAAAAAGGCGTAGCACTACAAAGATCCAGGTCCGGTCACAATTGCCAATAATTCAGAAGAATTTAAAATAAATAAAAATAATTTAACAAGATTCGCAAGAATTTAGACAAATTAAAAAGAATTCAGAAAAATTCAAGAGAATTTAGGAAAACTCAAAAGAAATCAAAAGAATTTAAGTGAAACCCCAAGAATTCACAAGTATTTGCAAGAATTCAAAAGAATTTAAAAAGAATCAAAAAAAAATTACAAAAAATTACATAAATTAAAAAGAATTCACAAGAATTCAGAAAAATTCAAAAGAATTTAGAAAAATTCAAAAGAACTTAGAAAAATGCAAAAGAATTCAGAAAACTTCAAAAGAATCTTAAAGAATTTAAGTAAAAATTCAAGAATTCACAAGTATTTGCACCAATTTAAAAGAATTCAAAATAAATCACAAAGAATCACAAGAAATTACGTAAATTTAAAAGAATTTCCAAGAATTCCGAAAAATTTAAAAGAATTCAAAAAAATTCAAAAGAACTTTAAAAAATTCAAAAGAATTCAGAAAACTTCAAAAGAATTGGAACGAATTCAAGTGAAACCCCAAGAATTCACAAGTTTTTGCAAGAATTCAAAACAAATCACAAAAAATCACAAGAAATCACATGAACTCAAAAGAATTTAAAAGAAATTAAAAGAATTTAAATTCAGAAGAATTCAAAAGAAATCACAAGAATTCAAAAAAATTTTAAAGAATTCAGAAAAATTCAAAAGAACTTAGAAAAATGCAAATGAATTCAGAAAACTTCATCAGAATTTTAAAAAATTTAAGTAAAAACACAAGAATTCACAAGTATTTGCAAAAATTCAAAAGAATTCAAAATAAATCCCAAAAAATCACAAGAAATTACATAAATTTAATAGAATTTACAAGAATTTAGAAAAATTCAAAAGAATTCAGAAAAATTCAAAAAAACTTAGAAAAATTCAAAAGAATTCAGAAAAATTCAAAAGAATTTGAAAGAATTCAAGTAAAAACCCAAGAATTCACAAGTATTTGCAAGAATTCAAAAGAATTCAGAACAAATCACAAAAAATCACAAGAAATCACATGAATTCAAAAGAATTTAGAAGAAATTAAAAGAATTTAAAATCAGAAGAATTCAAAAGAAATCACGAGAATTCAGAAAAATTCAAAAGAATTCAGAAAAACTCAAAAGAACTTAAAAAAATGCAAAAGAATTAAGAAAAATTCAAAAGAATTGTAAAGAATTGAAGTAAAAACCCAAGGATTCACAAGTATTTGCAAGAATTCAAAAGAATTAAAAATGAATCACAAATAATTACAGGAAATTACATAAATTTAAAAGAATTTAGAAGAAATTTAAAAAATTCAAATTCAGCAGAATTGAAAAGAAATCACAAGAATTCAGAAAAATTCAAAAGAATTCAGAAAAATTCAATAGAACTTAGAAAAATTGAAAAGAATTCAGAAAAATTCAAAAGAATTTAAAAGAATTCAAGTAAAAACACAAGAATTTACAAGTATTTGCAAGAATTCAAAAGAATTCAAAATAAATCACAAAAAATCACAAGAAATTACGTGAATTTGAAAGAATTTATAAGAAATTGAATGAATTCAAATTCAGAAGAACTCAAAAGAAATCATAAGAATTCAGGAAAATTTCAAGGAATTTTAAAGAATTCAAAATTACCGGTTAGCCGAAAAAATATTGTTTGCATAAATTTGATCTTTTTATACAATTTTTAAATGTTTTGTAGAAAATTCATCTATTTCGGCAGAATTTTCATCTTTGTTGCTTGAAGATTCAATCATTTTGTTAAAAATTCGTATTTTTTAAATACATTTGACTATTTTGCATTTAAAATGAAAATGCTATCCGGTTTTAGAAAAACTATAAACAATTTAGTTAAAAATTAATATATTTTGTTTTTTATTTTCAACTTCATCGAGACAAAAGTTAAAAACTTTATTAATAAGTGAAAAACAATATTTTTGAATATTTATCAATTACAGAGTAATTAATAATCTAGTACGTTTTGAAACATTCTGGAAATGTGAAATTCCAATATCGTTTTGTAAAAAAAATCGTATCAAATGCTGAATCTTTTTTTCTATGCTGTTACTTTAAGATTAATCCTTGATTTGTCGTTGTTTAAACTGGCGCCATCCGTTCTCAAATTTTGCAATAGGAATCCCACTGTATATCACTATATCACCATTTTTGGGCAGGATTATCCTTGATTGACCTAACCACGAAAAAAAAAATATTTCGTAATTAATAAAAATATTTTTAGAAAATTATAAACTTAGAATTAGCAAATTATAGGTATAGAATTGTAAGTCTACAACTAATTGCCAAGGAAATTAAATTTTAAATTGTAGCGTATGATTTATAGGCCTTTTTAGTGCAATGCGAAAAAATAGTCAAAAAGCCAAATTAAACGTTTTGAGTCCCATTTTTATAAATTTTTTTAAATTGTATTTTAGTTTTTGAATTACCGTTTGGACCTGGTTTTATTTCATAAATCGCTAGACCTTGAACTCTTCCAACTGGTTTTGTGTCACGGTACAGTATTAAAGCACTATCATTAGGACGGGTGGGTGGTTGTCGACTTGATCCTGAAAGAAAAATTTAGTTATAAATTGTTTAAAAAATTATTTAAAATTTTTGCCTTTTGCCTAAAAAAAATTCCGTAGCCTCTTAACACGTAAATGAGTCGTTCAAACCGTCCCCTTCCACACTTTACCTCCCTTATTCACTCTAAAAGCCTCTACTTCCCCTCTCCTCCCGCACTTTTTTCACATGCTTCAACTTTCGCTTTGCTCTACCTTACCCAACTTCTTTCTCATCTACTTCCCTCTCTCCTAACTTCCCCCTCTACTCATCCCCCTCTCCTTATTTTCCCCTCTCTTATCATTTCTTCTTCTCTTCTTATTTTCCCCTCTATCCTCACTTCCCCTACATTTCTTCTTACTTCCTCTACCCCCTTATTTTTTCTCAATTCCCTTACTTACCTTCCCATCATTTCTCACCACTTCTCCTACTTTCCCTACTACTATTTCTCCTCACATCTCCTACTTTTCCTCCATTCGCTTCCCCTTATTTTCCCTATTCTTATTCCTATATTTTCCTCCACTTACTTTTCCTCCGTCATTTCTCCTATTTTCCCACCCCTTGTGAGTTGTGAGTTATGAATCAGGAGTTGTGAGTTGAAGGAATTTAAAAAAGATGCTATGTTGCAATTTTTTAAACAGTTTTTATAAACAAATTTCCAGTGTAGATATTTGTTAATATATAGGTTCGATTATTTACTTAATGAACTAAAAATGTGATTATAGTGACTCTTTGCTATGATGCTTTATAAATTCATGATAATAATTAATTATGTGAACCGTTTGTTGAATAATTCAGAGTTTGGCTATTTATCTATAGATAGGCTTAATTTTTTTGCAAAATTAAGTAAAAATTTTTTTGCAGTGACATTTCGCTATAATGCTTTCTTAATTTACAACTATTGATTACTTAACAATATTTATTCAAAAATTCGAAGTTTGGCTATTTTTCAACGAATACGCTCAATTGTTGTTTAGGCAATCGTCTAATAATGTATTTTTAATAACTCTTGTTATGATACTTTTTCAAAAATTTTTTTTAAATAATCAATAATTGTTGCCAATTTGAAGAGTATTATAGCCTACGGTCATCGAAAAGATATTAATAGTCGATTTCGTAAATAAAAATTGAGTGTTTTTTTTTAAAATAGCCAAACTCGGAATTTGTTTACGATCATTGCTTAATTTATAAGCAATTTTTGTCAATTTCGGAAGAATAAAAGCAAAGAGTCATTTGAATGAAATTATTAGTCAATTCCTCAAACAAAAATTGATTCTATTTGTTGAATAATAGCCAAACTCTAAATTTGTTTATGAAAATTTTTGAAATAATAATTAATTGTTGTCAGTTTTTAAAGTATTATAGCCTACGGTCATCAAAAAGACATTATGGGTCGATTTCATAAACAAAAATTATTCTTTTGAAAACAGCCAAACTTGGAATTTGTTTATGATCAATGTTTTATTTATTGACTGTTTTTGTCAGTTCAAATAGAATCAGAGAAAAAAGTTATTGAAGAGTATTCATTAGTCGATTTCATAAACAAAAATTAGTCTATTCGTTGAATAATAGCCAAACTCTAAATTTATTTATGAAAATTATGAAATAATAATTAATTGTTGTCAGTTTTGAAAGTTGTATGGCCTACGGTCATCAAAAAGACATTATGGGTCGATTCCGTAAACAAAAATTATTCTTTTAAAAACAGCCAAACTTGGAATTTGTTTATGATCAAAGTTTCATTTATTAACCATTTTTGTCAGTGCAGATAGAATTAGAGAAAAGAGTGATTGAAGAGTATTCATTAGTCAATTTCATAAACAAAAATTGAGTCTATTCGTTGAATAATAGCCAAACTCTAAATTTGTCTATAAAAATTCTGAAATAATAATTAATTGTTGTCAGTTTTGAAAATTTTATGACCTACGGTCATCAAAAAGGCATTATGGGTCGATTCCGTAAACAAAAATTATTCTTTTAAAAACAGCCAAACTTGGAATTTGTTTATGATCAATGTTTCATTTATAAACTGTTTCTGTCCGTTTAGATAGAATTAGAGAAAAGAGTCATTGAAGAGTATTCATTAGACAATTTCATAAACAAAAATTGAGTCTATTCGTTGAATAATAGCCAAACTCTACATTTGTTTATAAAAACTTTTTAAAAATAATTATTAGCTGTCAGTTTTGAAAGTATTATGGCCTACGGTAAACAAAAAGGCATTATTGGTCGATTCCATAAACAAAAATTATTCATTTAAGAATAGCCAAACATGGAATTTGTTTCTGATTAATGTCAAATTTGTTTATAAAAATTTTGAAATAATAATTATTTGTTTTCAGTTTTGAAAGTATTATAGCCTAGGGTGAACAAAAAGACATTATGGGTCGATCCCGCGAACAAAAATTATTCTTTTAAAAACAGCCAAACTTGGAATTTGTTTATAATCAATGTTCATTTATAAACTATTCCTGTCAGTTTAGATAGAATTAGAGAAAAGAGTTATTGAAAAGTATTCATTAGACAATTTCATAAACAAAAGTTAAGTCTATTCGTTGAGTAATAGAAAAACCCAAAATTTGTTTAAAAAAGTTTTTGGAATAATGATTAGTTCTTGTCAGGTTTGAAAGTATTATATCCTACGGTGAACAAAAAGACATTATTGATCGATTCCGTAAACAAACATTGTTTTTTTTTAAAATTGCCAAACATGGAATTTTTTTGTGATCAATGTTTAAATTATAAAACGTTTTTGTCAGTTTAAAAAGAATCAAAGCGAAGAGACATTGAAAAGTATTTATTAGTAAATTTTATAAAAAAATTGAGTCTATTCGTTGAATAATAGCCAAACTCTAAATTTGTTAATAAAAATTTTTTTCTAAATAATCATTTGTCGTTAGTTTTAAAAGTATTATAGCTTACGGTAAACAAAAATACATTATTGGTCGATTCCGTAAACACACATTATTCTTTAAAAATAGCCAAACTTGAAACTTGTATCTTATCAATGTTTAATTTATAAACTATTTTTGCCAGTTTAGATAGAATTAAAGCAAAGAGTTATTGAAGAGTATTTATTTGTCAGTTTCATAAACAAAAATTAAGTCTATTCGCTTAATTATAGCCAAACTCTAAATTTGTTTAAGAAAATTTTTAAAATAATAATTAATTGTTGTCAGTTTTAAAAGTATTATAGCCTACGGTCAACAAAAATACATTATTGGTCGATTCCGTAAACACACATTATTCTTTGAAAATAGACAAACTTAAATTTGTATCTTATCAATGTTTAATTTATAAACTATTTTTGTCAGTTTAGATAGAATCAGAGCAAAAAGTCATTAAAAAGTATTTATTCTTCAATTTCATAAACAAAATTAGGTCTATTCGTTGGATAAAAGCCAAACTCTAAATTTATTTATAAAATTTTTTTTTGAATAATTATTTGTTGTCAGTTTTGAAAGTATTATAGCCTACGGTAAACAAAATGACATTATAAGTCGATTCCGTAAACAAAAATTATTCTTTTAAAAACAGCCAAACTTGGAATTTGTTTATGATCAATGTTTCATTCATTAACTATTTTTTCAGTTTAGATAGAAATAGAGAAAAAAGTCATTGAAGAGTATTTATTAGTCAATTTCATAAACAAAAATTGAGTCTACTCGTTGAATAATAGCCAAACTCTAAATTTGTTTATAAAAATTTTTGGAATAATAATTATTTGTTGTCAGTTTCAAAAGCATTATAGCCTACGGTGAACAAGAAGACATTATTGATCGATTCCATTAGAAAACATTATTCTTTTAAAAAACTTGGAATTTGTGTATGATCAATGTTTCATTTATAAACCATTTTTGTCAGTTTAGATAGAATCAAAGAAAAGAGTCATTGAAGAGTATTTATTAGTCAAAAAAAATTTCATAAAAAAAATTGAGTCTATTCGTTAAATAATAGCCAAGCTCTAAATTTGTTTATAAAAATTTTGAAATAATAATTAATCGTTGTCAGTTTTGAAAGTATTATAGCCTACAGTAAACAAAAATACATTATTACTCGATTTCGTTAACAAACATTATTCTTTTGAAAATAGCCAAACTTGGAATTTGTTTATGATCAATGTTTCATTTATAAACCATTTATGTCAGTTTAGATAGAATCAGAGAAAAGAGTCATTGAAAAGTATTTATTATTTGATTTCATAAACAAAAGTTTAGTCCATTCGTTGAATAATAGCCAAACTCTAAATTTGTTTATAAAAATTTTTGGAATAATGAATAGTTGTTGTCAGTTTTGAAAGTATTAGAGCCTACAGTAAACAAAAATACATTATTGGTCGATTTCGTTAACACACATTATTCTTTTGAAAATAGCCAAACTTGGAATTTGTTTATGATCAATGTTTCATTTATAAACCATTTTTGTCAATTTATATAGAATCAGAGAAAAGAGTCATTGGAAAGTATTTACTATTTGATTTCATAAACAAAAATTGAGTCTATTCGTTGAATAATAGTCAAACTCTAAGTTTGTTTATAAAAATTTTTGAATAATAATTATTTGTTGTTAGTTTTGAAATCATTATAGCCTACGGTGAACAAAAAGACATTATTGATCGATTCCATTAACAAACATTATTCTTTTAAAAATGGCCAAACTTGGAATTTGTTTCTGATTAATGTTTAATTTATAAACTATTTTTGTCAGTTTAGATAGAATCAGAGCAAAGAGCCATTGGAAAGTATTTATTATTCAATTTCATAAGCAAAACTTAAGTTTATTCGTTAAATAATAGCCAAACTCTAAATTTGCTTATAAAATTTTTTTAAATATTTATTAACTTGTATCAATTTGTAAAATTTTTTCATGATCATTGCTTGATTAATAAACAATCGTTGTCAATTTAAAAAACTTTTAAGCAAAAAGTCATCGGATAGAATTTATTAGTCAATTCCGTAAATGAAAATTGAGCTTGTTCATTGAATAATAGCCAAACTGTAAACTTGTTCATAAAAATTTTTGAAATAATTAATAATTGTGGCTAATTTAAAAAGTATTATAGCCTACGGTCTTTGAAAAGACATTATTGGTAGATTTCGTAAACAAAATTTGAGCGTATTCTTTGAAAAATAGCTAAACTCGGAGCTTGTTAATGATTATTGTTTAATTAATAAGCAATTGTTTTTAATTTGAAAAGCATCAAAGCAAAAAGTCATCAAGAAGTAATTATAAGTTAATTCCTCAAACAAAAGTTGAGCCTATTTGTTAAATAATAGCCAAACTCTAAATTTCTTTATAAAAATTTTTTAATTAATTAATAATTGTTTCTCAATTTTGAAAGTATTATAGCCTACGGTTATCAGAAAGATATTATTAATCGATTTTATGAACACAAATTGAGCATATT
Source organism: Amphibolips quercusostensackenii (assembly GCA_032357855.1). Classification (NCBI taxonomy): domain Eukaryota; kingdom Metazoa; phylum Arthropoda; class Insecta; order Hymenoptera; family Cynipidae; genus Amphibolips; species Amphibolips quercusostensackenii. Next base: position 1,033,346 of record JAUELO010000244.1, on the reverse strand, counting down.
TTTTTAAAATAGCCAAATTTGGAATTTGTTTATGTACATTGTTTAAATAATGAACACTTGTTGGCAACTTGGAAACTATTAGAGCTTAGAGTCTTTGAAAATGAATTATCAGTTGATTCTATCAACAAAAATTGAGCCTTTTTGTTGAATAATAGCCAAAGTCTTCATTGGTTCATAAAAATGTTTAAAATAATTAATAATTGTTGCCAATTTAAAAAATATTATAGCCTACAGTCTTTGTGAAGATATTATTGGTTGCTTTCGTAAACAAAAATTAAGCACATTCTTGGAAAAATAGTCAAACTCCGAATTTGTTTATGAACATTGCTTAATTAATAAACAATGGTTGTCAATTTAAAAAAAATAAGAGCATCGATTCTTTAAAAAGAATTTGTTTGTTAATTCCGTAAACAAAAATTAAGCGTATTTATTGAATAATAGCAAAACTCTAAATTTGTTTATAAAAAGTTTCGAAATAATTGATGATTGTTATCAATTTAAAATGCATTAAACAGCCATCAGAAAGACATTGCAAGTCGATTTCGGAAAAAATTAGGTCTTATTTGTTTGAAAATATCCAAACAGTAAATTTAAAAAGAATATATTTAAACATTGGCTAAGCAGCACCTATTTGTTATTAGTTTTGATAAAATAATGATTTTTCTCACTTTTTATACATAAACTCTAAATTTGAATAAGCCAAGCAATGCCGATCCCAAAAAATAACTATTATTTATTAATTTGTTTGTAACGTAGTAAAAATTTTTATTCATTTATTGACTCTTACTGGAAATTATTTCTAGTTAGTTATAGCACAGATATAAAATCATTTCTGATCATTCTAAAACCCCAAAAAAATGCTACTTCTGAAATTAAAAAAAAAAATAAAAATGACAATTTTTTCGGTAGTTAAAAAATTAATTAAAGTTTTTATCAAAAATCAAAATGCATAAATCTTTTCAAAAGTAAAAAAATGTTCATGTAAAACAGAAACAACCAAATCTAATCAATAGAGGAAGTACGCGTAGGGAAGAAAAGTAGGGGAAGGGAATAAAAGTAGGTGAAGGAAAGAAAAGTAGAGGAAGGTTAGGAAAGTAGGAGAAGGGAATGAAAGTAGGGAAGGGAGACAAGTAGGGGAAGGGAGGAAAGTAGGGGAAGTGATATTAAGAGAAGAAGGAAAGTAAGCTGAATTAGGTGAAGAGAGAGAGGTGAGAAAGTGGGAATAGTAGAAAGACGGAGTAGGATATTAGGAAGTAAACTAGGAGAGGGAAACGGTGAAGAGGAAAAGTGAGCGGAGGAAAAATATTAGAGTGTCGTAAAGGAAAGGGTGGAAGAGGATATAATGAGGAATGCAGGAGAGAAAATAGGGAGGAGAAAGTATAGAGGAAGAGATTTAAAGGACCTAATTACGTCTCAATAGGCTACGAAAATCTGATTTGCAGGCGTGGGGCCTAATCTTACTAATTTTTAGGGTTCTTTAGCCCCAGGCAGAAACCCTTTAATTGTAGTTGATTGTCCGTACGTCTATCTGTCATACTTTTTTTCAAGGAGAGGAAGGTAGGAAAAGGAAAAAAGGAGAAGTCATAGGGAAACAAGAAAAATAAGGAAAGGCAAAATAGCACAAACGAGGAGAAGTAAGGGGAGAAACAGTAGGGGAATTAATGGCGAGAGAGGGGAAAGGAAGTATAGAAACAGTATAGAACAGTAGGGCAAATGATCGGAAGAGAGAGGAGAGGAAGTATAAAATATAAGAAAAGAGGAATTAAAGGAAAAGAGTAGTGAAGAAGTAGGGGAAAATTGTAGAAGGGAAGAAGGAAAGAGAAGGATAGGAGAAGTCAGGGAAAATTATGGGAGAAGAAGTAGAAGAAGTGACGAGACATGAGGGGTGGATGGTAAGGGGAAGTAATGGGAGAAGGCTTATGTTAAGTAGAGGTAAAGAAACTAGGGAAAGAGAGGAAAATAATGGGAGAAGAAGTAGAGACAGTGCTTGAAAATAAGGCGTGGGGAAGTTATAGAAAAGTATGGTGAAGAAGTAGGTGAAAATTTACAAGAAGTAAGGAGAAGTAAGAAGTAGGACAGTAGAGGATATAAGGGACAGTAGAAAAAGGGCTTGTAGGGTAGTACAGGGAAGTAGGAGAGGGCGACAAAGGTTTGAAAAAGGAAAGTTGGGGAAGGTGAGTGTTAGCTGGAGAAGTGAGGAAAGAGGAAAGTAGAAAAAGAAGTCGAGGAAGGGAATGAAGTCGAATGTTGAGGTATAGTAAGGAGGAGTAGGGGTATTAGGGAAGGAAAATTATGGTAGTGGGAGGTTTAAACTACCTAATTAACGTCTTGATTAGGCTACTAAACACTTTTTTGTAGGCACACGGCACCTAATTTGACTACATATTTCTAATTTACCGGCTCGAGAAGAATCTGGATTTGGTTCCAATTTCGGCCAACCTCTGACTATTTCTTGAGTACGCCCCACAGTTCCATCACGGTACGCGTAAAGTACTTCATTATCATAATATCCTCGTCGCGGTGACTGTCCTGGCTGTGGGGGGCCAAGTAGTGGATTACGACGTGCCACTGGATTGCTTGATTCTGTGAAAAGAAATAAAAAATTTTTTAGTGACAAGTTTTGTCATGGAACCCAAAAGTTATCGGGCCGAAATCAGGATATCTTAGAGAAAATTTTATCCGGGTGGTAGCAGGGCTCCAGCAAGTTATATTGTCTGTAAAGATAGGCCAAGATGGATTCAGTATTTTTTTAAACATTATTTTCAAACTATAAAATAAAATAGGAAACTTTCATTCATTATATAATGATAGTTTTTAAAATTTTAATTAGGATTTTTGTGATCCCCCCCCCCCGCCTTCTAACTA
>JAUELO010000244.1:928143-942645 GCA_032357855.1 Amphibolips quercusostensackenii | reverse complement strand
TTGACCACACAAAAGCCTTTTTTGCATCTTCTTAGACCCCTTTCACAATCCTAAAGTTCCTTTTTTATTTTCGTAGAATCCTTTGACAATTCAAAATCCCTTTATTCATCCCTAGGGACTCCTTTGACAATCCAACATCCCCTTCTCCACCCCCTAAGACTCCTGGTAAATCCAACATCCTCTTCTCCTTTTCCTCAGACTTCTTTGACCACACAGAAGCCCCTCTTCCATCTTCCTAGACCCCTTTACAATCCTAAATTTCCTTTTTCGTTTTCTCAGACTCCTTTGACAATTCAAAATCCCTTTATTCTTCCCAGCAGACTCCTTTGACAATGTAACATGCCCTTCTCCACCCTCTGAGACTCGTGGTAAATCCAACATCCTCTTCTCCTTTTCCTCAGACTTCTTTGACCACACAAAAGCCCCTTTTCCTTCTTCCTAGACCCCTTTTACAATCCTGAATTTCCTTTTCCATTCTCGCGAACTCCTTTGATGATCTAAAATCTCCTTTTGCATTCCCTGAGAATCCTTGTTAATCAAAATTTTTTTTTTTTATTCCGACAGACTTCTTTTACAATCCGAAAGTCCCTTTTTTATTTACACAAACTCCATTAAAAATCCAAAACATCCCTTCTCCATCCGCTGAGACTTCTTGCTTATTTCTATTCTCTTAAACTTTTTTTACAATCCGAAGGTCCCTTTTCCATCCCTACAGACTTCATTAACAATGCAAAATCTTCTTTTTCATCCCCACCAATTTTACTGAAAATTCATAATCTCGTTAGTCATCCCGGCGAACTCCTTTGACATTTAAAAATATTCTTTTCCACCCCTGAGACTCCTGGTAAATCCAACATTCTTTTCTCCTTTTCCTCAGACTTCTTTTACCATACAAAAGCCCCTTTTCTATCTTTTTAGGCCTTTTTTACAATCCTAAATTCCCTTTTTCATCTTCGCAGACTTTTTTGACAATCCGAAATCCCCTTTTCTGTCCCCTGAGAATCCTTGTTCATTCAACATTTTTTTTGCCATTCCCTTAGACTTCTTTTACAATCCAAAAGTCCCTTTTCCATCACTACAGACTCCATTAACAATCCAAAATCCCCTTTTTCATCCCCACAGACTCCATTGACAATCTAAAGTCCCCTTTTCCATCCCCTGAGACTTTTTGTTAATCAGAAATTCTTTTTTCTATTCCCCTAGGCTTCTTTTACAATCCAAAAGTCCCATTTTCAACCCTACAGACTTTATTGACAATACAAAATCCCCTTCTCCATTCCCCGAGACTCCTTGGTTATCCAAAATCCTCTTTTCCATTTCCTCAAAATCCTTTTACGATTCCTAATTTTTCTTTCCATTATCTTAGACTCCTTTTACAATCTAAAATCCTCTTTTTCATCTCCTCAGACTACTTTTTCCAACCCAAAATCCCCTTTTTTATTACCTGAGACTCCTCATTGATCCAATATCCTATTTTCCATCCACTTAGACTTTTTTACAATCGACAGGCCTTTTTCACATTTTCTTAGACTCCTTCACAATGCAAAATCCCCTTTTCGACCTACTCAGTCTCGTCTGACAATTAAGAATCCCCTTCTCCACCCTCTCAGACTCATTTGACAATCAAAATCTCGTTTTTTATCCTCGCACAGTCTTTTTGCAATCCCAAAATTCCCTTCTCCATCCCTGTAGAATTTCATTGACAATCCAAAATCCCCTTTTCCATTCCCTGAGTCTCCTTTTTATTCCATAATCTTTTTCTTTATTCCTTTAAAATTCTGTTACAATTCAAAATCCTGCTTTCCACCTCACAAACTTTTTTTACAATCCCAATACTCTTTTACATCCCTTCTAAGTTATTTGACAATCAAAATATTTTCTATTTTTTTTTTCTTTTTTTTATCTCCGCTGTCTTCTTTCACGATCAAAAATTCCCTTTTCCATTTTTTAAGACTCCTTGATATTTCACTTTCCTTTTATCCATTTCTTCAGACTTCTTTTATCATCCAAAAGCCCCTTTTTTATTTCCTTAGACGCCTTTACAATTTAAAATCCCTTTTCTTCGCCCTCAGACTTCTTTGACAATCCAAAATCTCCTTTTTTATTTGCTAAGACTCCTCTTACAATTCAAAATCCCTTTATTTACCCCCTAAGTCTCCTTTGACAATCCCGAATCCTCATCTTGATCGGCAGAGATTCCTTATCAATTAAATATCTGCTTTTCCATTCCCTCAGACTTCTTTTACGATGCAAAAGTCCTTTTTTCATCCACACACACTCTATTGAGAATCTAAAATCCCTTTCACCATACCGTGAGACTTTCTTTAATTCAACATCCTCTTCTCCATTTTCTCAAACTACTTTTACAATCCTTAATTCCCTTTTTCATTCCTGCTGACTCCTTTGACATACAAAAATCCACTTTTGCATTTTCTTAGACTCCTTGTTAATCCAAAATCCTCTTCCTAATTACCTTAGACTTCCTTTCCAATCCAAAGTGCTTCTTCCATCCCCACAGACTCTTGGTTAAAATTTGTTGTATTTGACCGAGAATTTAATTATTTTGTTAAATAACAACAATTGTGTTAAAAAGTTATTGTTTTTGGGTTTGAAATTAATCTATTTGATTGTAATTGCTCTTCACTACAAAAATTTTCTTGGTTAAAAATTTAACTGTTTGCCTAAAAATTCGTCTTTCCTGTTTGCAAATCGTTTCTTTGGTAAGTAGTCGAAATATGATTTGTTAAAAGTTAATTATTTTTAGTTAGAAAGTATACTATTATATTTTTGGCTCGAAATTAATTTCGCTAAAATAAAAGTTTTTTTATCTGATTCAAAGCTGTATTATTTTCATAAAATTTTAACCATTTTGTTGAAAAGTCATTTTAGTCAATTGAAAATTTGACTGTTTTTTTATTTATATGTTCACATAAATATTTACCAATTTTTGTAAAAAAAATTACTTTTTGTTGAAAATTAACTTTTTTGTTAAAAATCCATATTTGCGAGTTGAAAATTCAACAATTTAGATTAAATTTTTCATTACCCTTGTCTGAAGAATCTTTCTTGGTTAAGGATTGAACTATTTTTGTCCAAATTTTTCTTTTGAAATTTCACCTCGTTAAAAAATCCTTAAGTTTAATTAAAAATTTATTTCTTTGGTTTAAAATTTGAATATTTTGTTATAAATTGATGTATTTTGTTGAAAAATTTTTTTTGTGGAAAAAATTAATATTCTAGCTTAAAATTTTATATTTTTAGTGAAAAACTAAATTTTCTAACTCAAAATTTAAATATTCCAGTTGAAGATTCATAATTTCAGTTAAAATTAATCTCCTCGATTAATAATTGAACTATTTTGTTGTAAATTTGTTCTTCTAGTTGGAAATTAATTTTTTTCATCTGAAAATGTAGTTATTTTTGTTTTTGTTGAAAATTCATCTTTTTCAACCGAAAATTGACTATTTTCTTGAAAATTTGTCTTTTTGGTAGAAAATTAGACTTCTCTGCTGTGAATTGATCTTTTTAGTTAAAAATTCAACTTAAACAAACTCTTTTTTGAAAATTAATTTTTTTTGTTGAGAATTTACAATTTTACTTAAAAATCTATCTTATTGGTAAAAGATCGGACAATTTTTTTAAAAATTCTTTTTTTTTTGGCAGAAATTTAATTTGGAAACTAAAAATTGGAATACCCCAGTTATAGATTATTTATTTTAGTTGAAACTTTATACTTTAGGTTGATTATTGAACTATTTTGTAAGAAATTCGTTTTTTTCAGTAAGAACTAATTTTTTATCTAAAAATGTATCTATTCCATTTTTGGTCAAAAACAAATCATTTTTGGTTAAGAGTTAAACTATTTGGTTAAAAAAAAATGAATTTCCTGAATCATAGAGACATAACCCAATATAAGAAAATTACCATTTTTTCCCGTCCTAAATTTCGAATTTTTCTTAAACATTACTAGTTTTAGAAATATTATGCTAGTCATGCCTAACCTTGTACTTTCAATAAAGAAAATAACAACTGCCAGTCGACAACTATGAATGAAGTTGTACAAAAATTAATTGTGTATCCGCAAAAGCGGATCACTTTGAGCTGAAGTTGATAATAATCAGGATGTCATGCAACGATTTGATACTCCAGGGTTTACTGAGCCTAACATCCTTATTCCAAATCACGAAAAATTGGTGACATTTTCAGGAGAACATAATCTAACACAAATTTGTTTTGGAGAAGGGATCGGATGTGGCTTTCGAAATGGATTTCGTGTGAAGTTCCAGATTTGGGCCATTGGGGTAACGAGTAACAGGTATTGCGTGACACCGCAGGAAATTCGTCAAGTCGTCACCTCAGAAGCAGCCCTGGTCTGTCAATTGTCACGTACGGACTATGGAGGGTTGAAACTTCATTAAGTCTCTCTCCCACATACATGCACGTAACGTCGATTTCATTGATTGGTGGTGTGATGGTGGTGAGTTTTGGGGGCGTCATTGGCAATGCATGGGTCGTTGCGAATGTGGAGATCTGCCTGGCATGACGCATCAATCTCTGGAAATATCCCTCGGGATCAGGGGGGTTCTGTCCAAAGCTTAGTCGTGCTCATCCGTCACACGACTCGCGCCTATTCCCTATTCCCTGTTCCCGATACATAGATGCGGTTCCACGTAGGTGTGTACCTACTTACCAGAAACTCCTTTTATTTCCAGAGGGGGTTTGTTCGATTCATACATTGTGTTATTCTGACGTTTCTAGTTCTCCCGGAAAAGCTAGATGACATTTATCCATCATTTTATATTCACTATGGTTATATGGATCTTATTCTGCAATCGTTATTGCATAATTCGACATGGATGTCTTTGAAGTGGGTTTCAGCAGAGTCGTATACACTTCAGAGACATTCATGTCAAATTCTGCAATAAGGATGAACATGAACACAAAAACACAAAATGTAATGAAATAAAATTAAATCATAGCTGGTTCATATTAAACAATACAATGAAATTAGTGCATTTGTTTTTTAGTTTTTACATTTATCAAGAGAGTCAACAAAACTAAAATTTAAAATAACTTTGTGAAAAAATCATATGAAACAATATTGAATCCCTAGTTCTTTTTTTTGTGCATGTTGGTGTGCACCTACTTACCAAAAACTTCTTTAATTTTCAGAAGGGGTTGGTTAGGTTTATACATTGTGTTATTTTTATAATTCTAGATCTCCTGAGAAATCCAGATGTGTGCAATCGTTATTGGGTGATCCGAATTTGCACAATGCACAATTCGACTTTAATGTATTTGTAGTGTGTTTCACCAAGTTGTACACACTTCGAAGACATTTATCTCGAATCCTAAAATAACCATGAATACAGAATGAAAAAAGCGTTTTTAGGATAGATGCAGTCCTATTATGTGTGTACCTTCTTAGCAGAAACATCTTTTATTTTTAGTAGTGGTTTTTTCGGTGCATACAATATGTTTTACTGATGATTCTAGTTCTCTTAATGATGCTAGTTCTTTTGTAAAATGTAGATGAAGTTTTCCTATCATTTTATAATCAGCATGGTGAATAGATCTAATTCTGCAATCTTTATTGCGCAATTATACATTAATGCCTTTGAAGTAAGTTTTAGCAGAGGCATATACACTTCAGAAACATTATTGTCAAATTCTGCAATAACGATAAACATGAACACAAAAACACAAAATGTACTGAGACAAAATTAAATCATAATTGGTTCATATTGAGCAATACAATGAAATCAGTGCATTCGCTTTTCAGTTTTTACATTGATCAAGAGAGTCAATAAATCTAAAATTAAAAATAACTTTGTGAAACAATGACATGAAACAATTCTGAATCCCTAGTTCTTTTTTGTGCATGTTGCTGTGCACCTACTTACCAGAAACTTCTTTTATTTACAGAAGGGGTTCGTTGGGTTTATACATTGTTTTATTCTTATAATTCTAGTTCTCCTAAAAAATGCAGATGTGTGAAATCGTTATTCGTTAATCCAAATTTGCACAATGCACAATTCGACTTTAATGTATTTGTTGTGTGTTTTAACAAATTGTACACACTTCATAGACATTTATCTAGAATCCTGAAATAACCATAAATACAAAATACAGAAACATCTTTTATTTCTAGTAGGGGTTTGTTTGGTGCATACGATGTGTTCTTCTGATGATTCTAGTCCTCCTGGAAATTTTAGAAAATGTTTTTCTATCATTTCCTAATCATTATCGTTGAATAGACCTAATTCTGCAGTCTTTATTGCACAATTCGACATGAATGTCTTTGAAGTGGGTTTCAGTGGAGTGGTATACCATCAGAGACATTTATGTTTAATTTTGCAATAACGATGGACACAAAAACACAAAATGTACCGAAACAAAATTAAATCATAATTGGTTCATATTAAGCAATACATTGAAAAGCAGTTAAATAGTTTTTTAGTTTTTATATTTATCAAGAGAGTCAACAAAACTAAAATTCAAAATAACTTTGTGAAACAATGACATGAAACAATATTGAATCCCTAGTTCTTTATTGTGCATTTTGGGGTGCACTTATTCACCAAAAACTTATTTTATTTACAGAAAGGATTTATTAGGTTTATACATTGTGTTATTCTCGTAATTCTAGTTCTCCTGGAAAATCCAGATGTGTGCAATCGTTTTTTATTAATCCGAATTCGTGCAACCGTTATTGCACGATTCGACTTTAATATGTCGGTAGCGTATTTTACCAAGTTGTATACGCTTCAAGGATATTCATCTCGAATCCTGCAATAATGAGAAACACAAAACAGAAGAAGCGTTTTTCGGATAGATAGATGCAGTTCCATTCAGGTGTGTACCCACTTACCAGAAAGATCTTTTATTTACAGTAGGGGTTTGTTTGATACATACGATGTGTTCTTCTTATTATTCTAGTTCTCCTGGAGAATCTAGATAATATTTTCCTATCATTTTATAATCATAATTGTTAAATAGATATAATTTTTCAATCCTTATTGCACAATTCGACACTTCAGACATTTATGTCAAGTTCTGCAATAACGATGAACAGAAAATGCACAGAAAAAAAATTAAATCATAATTGGTTCATATTGAGCAATACATTAAAAGCAGTCTAATAGTTTTTCATTTTTTATATTTATCAAGAGAGTCAACAAAACTAAAATTCAAAATAACTTTGTGAAACGATGACATGAAACAATATTGAATCCCTAGTTCTTAATTATGCATTTTGGTGTGCACCTATTTACCAAAAACTTATTTTATTTCCAGTCGGGGATTGTTGGGTTCACACATTGTGTTATCCTTGTGATTCTAGTTCTCCTGAAAAATCCAGATGTGTGCGATCGTTTTTTATTAATCCGAAATTGTGCAAACGTTATTGCAGGATTCGACTTTAATATATCGGTAGTGTGTTTTACCAAGTTGTTGACGCTTCATATTCATTTCGAAACCTGCAATAATGATAAACACAGAACAGAAAAAGCATTTTTAGGATAGATAGATGCAGTTCCATTCAGGTGTGTACCTACTTACCAGAAGGATCTTTAATTTGCAGTAGGGTTTTGTGTGGTACATACGATGTGTTCTTCTAATAATTCTAGTTCTCCTGGAAAATTTAGATAATGTTTCCCCATCATGTTATAATCATCATTGTTGAATAGATCTAATTCTGCAATCGTTATTGCACAATTCGACATGAATGCCTTTGAAATGGGTTTCAGCAAAGGCATATACACTTCAAAGACATTCATGTCGAGTTCTGCAATAACGATGAACAGAAAATGTACCGAAACATAATTAAATTATATTTGGTTCGTATTGAACAATACATTGGAAGCGGTTCATCAGTTTTCCATTTTTTACATTTATCAAAAGAGTCAATAAATCTGAAATTGAAAATAACTTTGTGAAACAATGACATAAAACAATATTGAATCCCTAGTTCTTCATTGTGCATTTTGGTGTGCACCTATTTACCAAAAACTTCTTTTATTTCTAGAAGGGGTTTGTTGGGCTTATACATTGTGTTATTTTTGTAATTCTAGTTCTTTTGGGAACTCCAGATGTATGCAATCGTTATTTGCTAATCCGAATTCGTGCAATTGTTATTGCACAGTTCGACTTTAATGTATTTGTAGCGTGTTTTACCAAGTTGTACACGCTTGAAGGACATTTATCTTGAATCCTGCAATAACGATACACGCAGAACTGAAGAAGCGTTTTTAGGATAGATCGATGCAGTTTAATTCAAGTGTGTACCTTCTTACTAGAAACATCTTTTATTCACAGTAGGGGTTTGTTTGGTGCACACGATGTGTTCTTCTGATGATTCTAGTTCTCCTGGAACATGTAAATGATGTTTCTCTATCATTTTATGATCATCATGGTAAAAAAGATCTAACTCTACAATCTTCATTGCACAATTCGACATGAATGTCTTTGAAGTGGGTTTTAGCAGAAGCATGTACACTTCAGAAACATTCATATCAAATTCTGCAATAAGGATGAACACAAAAACACAAAATGTACTGAAACAAAATTAAATTATAATTGGTTAGCATTGAGCAATACATTGAAATCATTGAATTCGTTTTTTAGCTTTTACATTTATCAAGAAAGTGAACAAAAAAATAATTTGGCCCTAACTCAAAAGTCAAAGAAAAGCTATTAATTTCAGAAAACTCTGGAACTTTTTTGCATTAATATCCGAGGCGATAGTTATGAAGAATAATAATTTGCTTGAACAATTATATTTGCTACATAAAGTATACCGCCCTAACGTATAACGATTTCAAAAAATGTTTAGTTTGCAATATTTTTGACGTTCACATTCAAAAAAATAAATGGTACCATTTGACCTAAAAAAACCTACATTGATCACAAAGTCGAATGATTAAAAAAAAAAACACTTCAATGATGTCAAACACATCTAGAAATTTTTTTTTACTATTATATAAACAAATATTGAGAGTGATTTCACACTGTTTTAAAAAAATATTATTTATAGTTTAAACGAAAAATTAAAAACTACTTAACGTAGCTATTAGAAACGCTTCATGTCACATTTCCGCTATCAACACAACTTACCCAATCTATCATCATTTTTTTTTATTGAAAAAAAAAATACTAAATTTCTCACCATACGAAATAAAAATACAGAAGATAATAAATAAAATCCCCCTGCTTGTAATTTTGATCTAAAAATTTAAAGAGGAAAACAACATCTTTTTCCCCAAAGGAAACTGAACATCTTCAATTCTCATGATGAGTCCAGAGTGCCTGATCATTGAGATTTATCTCGAACCCACTCCCATCTGGGTTGCGTTAGCTCTCGACTTTACATGGTTATTGGGTCAATCACTTTGCCGGGTTTAAAATATAACACCAGAAGCGGCGCACAGTAGGTCAAAAAAAATTCTTGTGGAAAAATCAATTTTTAGCGTGCACCATTCATCCGAACGGGACGTTTCTAAAAAAATAACAGTGTTTTTAATTTTGAAAAAATTTGTGTAATTAGATTTTTCTAAATTATATAAAAATCTAGTTTATTAACAATAAAGTTGCATTTTTCTTTATTTTTCTCAAGTGCTATTTCTTTTGAAACATTCAGATTGATCAAAGATCTTAAAACAATGTTACAACTATATGGGAATAATTTACAGATGAATAAATGTTCCATTACCATTGATTAGGAATAGATTCTTTCTGGTAATTGTTTAAACAATTTTTATAACCAAATTCACAGATTCGCGATTTTTCAATTAATAGACTTAATTTTGTCAACGAAATCAACTAGGGGTGTCATTTTGATGACTCTTTGCTATGATGCTTCAGATAGTCTTTTCAAGAAATTGAGCGATTGGTGTGAGAAAAGAATTAATGTGGCGGCGCACAGTGGGGCAAAATCGGAATTCGAATCGGAATTATAAGCAATTTATATAAACAAAAGTTTATTTTGTGTGTTTTTAAGCAGAAAGAAATTGTTTTTTTTTCTCACCTTGCTGAAATTAAATTGACAATGATGTTTTCTGGCAAAAACTTTGCATAATATACAAATTTGTTATATTTCATAAACAAATTATTAAAAAAATGCACATTTTGGACGATTTTAAGAGAAAATAAATCGTTTTTTTTCGATCTTGCTGCAATTATATTGCCAATGATATTTATTAATTGATTTTTTGCCACTTATTAATATTTGCTTATTTTATGAACAAATTATATAAACGAATGCACATTTTTGTCGTTTTTAATCAAAATGAAATTGTTTTTTTTATGACCTTGCTGAAATTATATTGACAATGATGTTGTCTGAAAAAAATTGTGCAACCCATTAATGTTTGTTTATTTTATAAACAAGTTATATAAACAAATGCACATTCCGGGCGATTTAGGGTAAAACGAAGCTGTTTTTTCTTCTGTCTTTTCTAAAAATTATATTGTCAGTAACGTTTCTTTTTAAATTTTGTGCAACTTATCAATATTTATTTATTTAATTAACAATTTATTTTTAAAAACGTACATTTTAAGTGTTTTTAAGTAAAAACAAGTTGTTTTTTCTTCTCACCTTGCTGAAACTACATTTCCAATGATTTTTTCAAACATGTGCATTCGTTTATATCATTTGTTTATAAAATCAACAAATACTGGCAAGTTGCAACATTCTTTATAGAAAACGTCATTGGCAGTATAATTTCAGAAAGGTCAGAAGAAAAAACTATTTCTTTTCGCTTAAGAACGGCCAAAATGTTCATTTTTTTATATAATTTGTTTATAAAGTGAACAAATGTTGATGAGTGACAAAAATTATTTCAGAAAAAATTATTGACAATATAATTGCAACAAGGTTGAAAGAAAAAACGGTTTCTTTCTCACACTATTTTCTGAAAAATTGAGTCGTCCATTCTTAAAAAAAATCTAAAATCGCTTAAATTTATCAGATCATTTAAATATTTACAAAAGTCTACCTAAAATATTTGTGAAATATTTGAAGTCTTTGTGATATCTTTAAAATCTATATAAAATCTTTGCAAAATATTTGAAATCTTAAGGAAATCATTCAAGTCTTTGTGAAATACATTTTTTTAATATTTAATAATATTTGTGAAATTATTGAAACCTTTGGAAAATCATTGAAATCTTTGTGAAATCTTTAGCAATTTTCGCAAAATATTTGAAATATTTTTGAAATATTATATAATTTTGTGTAATTTTTAAAATTTTTGTGAAATCTTTAGGAAATCATTAAAAATTCATTAAACTTTTGTAAAACCTTTCTAAAAGCTTTAGAAATATTCGTGAAATTTTTCTAAAATCTTTGGAAATCTTTTTAAAAAATTTGAAATATTTTATAATATTTATGAAATTGTTAAAATCTATGTGAAATATTTTTAAAATCTTTTTAAAATATTGGCAATATTTTTGAAATATTAAATAATATTTGTAAAATTATTAAAATCTTTGCGAATTATTAAAAATCTTTTGTAATATTTGTGAAATTATCTAAAATCTTTAGAAAATTATTAGAATCTTTGTGAAAACTTTATGAAGCCTTTCTGAAAGCTTTTAAAATCTCTGTTAAATCTTTAAGAAATCTCTAGAAATCTTCGCAAAATATATGAAATATTTCATGTTTGTAAAATTATTGCAATCTTTGGGAAATAATTGAAGTCTTTGTGAAATCTTTTAAATCTATCTAAAATCTTTGCGAAATATTTGTGAAATATTTAAATCTTTGGTAAGTCATTTTAATCTTTGTAGAATCTTTGTGAAATCTTTGTAAAATCTTTGTGGAATGTTTCTGAAATCTTTGCGAAATATTTGCAATATTTTGTAATATTTGTAAAAATCATTAAACTCTTTGTGAGACCTTTATGAACCCTTTCTGGAAGCTTTAGAAATCTTTGTGAAACCTTTCTGAAATCTCTGGAAATCTTTGCGGAATATTTAAAAAATCTGGAAATATTTGTGAAATTATTGCAATTTTTGGTAAAATCGTTAAAGTCCTTGTGAAATCTTTTGAGTCTTTTTAAAATCATTGAAATCTTTGTGAAATCTTTATAAAATGTTTCAAAATTTTTGTAATATTTAAAAAATATTTTATAATATTTGTGTAATTATTGAAGTCTTAGCGAAATGTTAAAAATATCTCGTAATATTTGTGAAATTACCTGAAATCTTTAGTAATTGATTAAAATCTTTGTGAAACCTTTATGAAATCTTTAGAAATCTTTGTGAAATCTTTTTGAAATCTTTAGAAATCTTTACAAAATATTTAAACTATTTTCTAATATTTGTGAAATTATTGCAATCTTTAAGAAATCACTGAAGTCTTTGTCAAATCTTTTAGAGCTATCATAAATCTTAGCGAAATATTTGTGAAATTTTGTAAATCTTTAGAAAATCATTCTAATCTTTGTGAAATCGTTGTGAAATCTTCGGAAATCTTTGGAAAATCATTCAAATCTTTGTAAAACCTTTATGAAACATTTCTGAAAGCCTTAGAAATCTATGTGAAATACTTCTGAAATCTCTGGAAATCTTTTAAAAATATTTGAAAAATTTATAATGTTTGTAAAATTATTGCATTCTTTAGGAAATCACTATAGTCTTTGTGAAATATTTTGAATATATTCGAAATTTTTGTGAAAGTTAAAAAATCTTTGTAAAATCTTTAGGTAATCTTTAAAATCTTTGTAAAACCTTTATGAAACCTTTCTGAAATCTTTATGAAATCTTTGTAAAACCTTTTTGGAATCTCTGGACATGTTCGCAAAATATTGAGAATATTTGATAATGTTTATGAAATCATTGTGATCTTTAGGAAATCATTGAAATATTTGTGAAATCTTTTTAATCTATTCGAAGTTTTTGAAAAACCTTAAACATCTTTGTAAAATCTTTAGAGAATTATTGAAATCTTTGTAAAGCATTTGTGAAACCTTTATGAAAGCTGAAGAATTCTTTGTGAAATCTTTGGAAGTTTTTGTGAAATATTTCAAATGTTTTAAAAATAATTTAAATATTTTTGAAATATAATATTCGTCTAGTTATTGAAATTTTTGGAAAATATTCGAAGTCTTTGCGAAATCTTTGAAATATTTCGTAATATTTGTGAAATTCTGTGAAAAAATTGAAATCATTTCTTTGAAAATCTTTGTGAAATCTTTGCGAAATTTTTGTGAACTATTTGAAATATTTTATAATATTTGTCTAGTAATTCAAATTTTTGTGGAATCTTTGGGAAATAATTGAAAAGTTTGTGAAATATTACAAATATTCTGTGATATTTGTGAAATTTTGTGAAAAAATTGAAATTGTCTTTATAAAAATATTTGTGAAATCTTTGAAAATCCGTCGGCAATCTTTGCGAAATATTTGCAATATTTCTTAATATTTGTGAAATTATCTGAAATATTTGGAAAATTATTAAAATCTTCGTGAAAACTTTATGAAGACTTTCTAAAAGCTTTTAAAATCTTTGTGAAATCTTTTTGTAATCGCTGGAAATCTTCGCAAAATATTTGAAATATTTGATGTTTGTAAAATTATTGCAATTATTGGAAAATAATTGAAGTCTTTCTGAAATCTTTTAAATCTATTCGAAATTTTTGTGGAACCTAAAAATCTTTGTAAAACCTTTAGGAAATCATTGAAATCTTTTTGAAACCTTGGTGAAAACTTTCTGAAAGCTTTAGAAATCTTTGTGAAATCTTTCTGAAATCCTTAAAAATCTTTGCAAAATATTTAAAATATTTTACAATATTTGTGAAATTATTGCAATCTTTATGAAATTACTGGAGTCTTTGTGAAATCTTTTTAATCTATCCGAAATCTTTGCGAAATATTTGTGAAATATTTCAATCTTTGGGAAATTATTCTAATCTTGGTAAAATCTTTGTGAAATCTTTGTTAAATCTTTGTGAAATGTTTCTGAAATCTTTGCGAAATATTTGCAATATTTCGTAATATTTGTAAAATTATCTGTAATCTTTGGGAAATCATTAAAATCTTTGTGAAACCTTAATGAAATCTTTGTAAAATCTTTCTAAAATTTTTCTGAAATCTTTGCGAAATATTTTCAATATTTCGTGATATTTGTGAAAATATCTGAAATCTTTGGGAAACATTAACATCTTTGTGAAACCTTTATGAAACCTTTTTCAAAGCTTTATAAATCTTTGTGAAACCTTGCTGAAATCCTTAAAAGTTTTTGCAAAATATTTAAAATATTTTACAATACTTGTGAAATTATTGCAATCTTTATGAAAATACTAAAGTCTTTGTGAAATCTTTTTAATCCATCCGAAATCTTTGCGAAATATTTGTGAAATATAAAATCTTTGGGAAATCATTCTGATCTTTGTAAAACCTTAATGAAATCTTTGTAAAATCTTTGTAAAATTTTTCTGAAATCTTTGCGAAATATTTTCAATATTTCGTGATATTTGTGAAAATATCTGAAATCTTTGGGAA
>JAUELO010000244.1:893957-906897 GCA_032357855.1 Amphibolips quercusostensackenii | reverse complement strand
TTCAAAATTTCTGAAATGCCGTGACTTACTTTGAAGTCTCTTAAAATAGCTGAAAGTCCCTTAAAACTATTTAAAATTGTTAAAAATAATTAAAATCTGTATAATCTCATAAAAATCCCTTATAAACCTTTAAAATCCAAAATCTAAATATAAACCCGGAAAATAAAACCGAAAATCTTACGAAAGGCATTGAAATCTTTAAAATCCATGAAAGCTCCTAAAAGTAAATTAAAATCTTCAATAATATTCGGAAATCCTGTAGAATTTCGTTACATCAAAACCCCCTTATATACCTTAAAATCCTTAAAAATATTTTAAAATCCCGCGATTTATTTCAAAACATTATAAAATCTCTTGAAATCTCTTAAAGTCACTCGAAAGGGGCGGAAATCTTTTGAAATTCAGTTATCTCATAAAATCCTTGAAAACCTTTAGAAATCTCTTTCAAATCACTGAAAATCTTTCAAAATTCAAATTCTTTAAAATTTCGTCTAGGGTAAAAATAAATAATTATTTAAATATAAATTGAGTGAAAAATATAAAATTTAACAAAGAGGGAGAAGGGTCTTACTTATCCCAAGAAAATAGTTGAAAATCTATTTATAAATACTTTAAATTCATCAATAAAGGAATTTGGAGGAACCAATAAAGGAACCAATAAAGGGATTTTAAAAAATTTTGCAAGTTTCAAAGGAGTTTTACTATTTTTAAGAGATTTTCAAAAATTTCATTTTATTTTAAAACAATTTTCGAATACTATACAGGATTCTAACAGATTTAAAGAAAAAAATCACAGGATTTCAAAGGATTTTCAAGGATTTCATATGGTACCTAAATATTTGAAATAATTTGTAAGGATGTTAGGTGACTTTAAGAGATTTGCAAAAATTGCAAAATTTAAGAGATTTCAAAGGATTTTAAAGTATATCTTCGAGTTTTAGAGGATTTCGTAAGATGATGAGGGATATAAAAAAATTTGAAAGTATTTGCAAAAAATTATAAAGAATTTTAAAAGAATAAAAATTTAGAGGATTTCATGTGGTACAGAAAATTTTTCAATAATTTGGAAGAATATTATAAACTGTTAATAAGATTTTTAAGATTTTAAGGGATTGGAAAAAATTTTGAAAGATGACTTGAGATTTTAAAATATTTGAATAATCTAAAGGGTTTTAGAAGATTTCCAAATTTTTAAAAGGGTCTTAATGATTTCACAAGATTTCAAAGGAATTAAAGGGATTTTAAAGAGATTTTAACAAATTTAATTTTATTTCAAAAGTATTTCTGAATACTATACAGGATTTTAAAATAAAGAAATTACAGGATTTTAAAAGATTATAAAGGATTTTATAAGATTTCTGGGTATTTGAAAAAATTGAAATTTTGCAAATATTCTAAAGGATTTTAGACATTTCAGAAGATTTCATGGGAACTGGCATGATTTGCGAAGATTTTGAAGCATTTCAAGTTATGAGAAAGGTTTGATGATTTTGCCGGATTCTAAAGGATTTGAAAGAAATTTTAAAAGATTTTATTTCATTTTTAAAAAATGTCTGAATACTATACAGGATTTCAAGATCAAAACATTACAAGATTTCAAAAGATTTTAAAGTATCTTAAAAGATTTCATGGTATTTAAAAAGATTTGTAAAGATTTGAAGAATAATTTCTTAGGATATTAGCAAATTTTAATCAAATTTCGAAGATTTCAAGGAACTTGAAGAAATTTTAAATAATTTCCTAGAAATTTGAAAAATTTGCAACGATTACGAGGGATTTTAATAATTTTGAAAGATTTTATGGAAATTGAAACGATTTGCAAAAATTTTAAGGTATTTCAAAATATTTTTAAAGTTATGAGGAAGTTTTGATGATTTCACAGGATTTCAAAGAATTTTAGAGAGATTTCAAAAGATTTAATTTTATTTTTGAAAAATTTCTAAAAATATTATATAGGATTTTAAAATGAAAAAACCACAGGATTTCAAAAGATTTTACAGGATTTAAAAAAATTTCAGGATATTTAAAAAGATTTGCAAAGATTTAAAGAATGATTTTTAAGGATATTAGTAGATTTTAATTAAAATTCGAAGATATAAAGGGACTTAAAGAAATTTTAAATACTTTCTTAATAATTTATAAATTTGCAAAAATTCCAAAAGATTTTAGAGATTTCAAAATATTTCATGAGAATTGGAATGATTTGCAAGGATTTCAAAGTATTTTAAGACATTTAAAAAGTTATAAGAAAGTTTCGGTGATTCTACGGGATTTTAAAGGATTTCAAAAAGATTTCAAAGAATTTTATTTTATTTTTAAAAATTTCTGGATACTATACAGGATATTAAGATGAAAAAATCTTAGGATTTTAAAAGATTTCAGGGTGCTTAAAAAAATTTGCAAAGATCTAAAGAATGGTTTTTGAGGATATTAGCAAGTTTTAATGAAATCTCGAAGATTTCAAGGAACTTGAAGAAATTTTAAATAATTTCCTAGAAATTTGAATAATTTGCAACGATTACGAGGGATTTTAATAATTTTGAAATATTTTATCGAAATTGGAATGATTTGCAAGGATTTCGAAGTATTTTAAAATATTTCAAAAGTTATGAGGAAGTTTTGATGATTTCACAGGATTTTAAAGGATTTTAAAGAGATTTTAAAAGATTTGATTTCATTTTTGAAAAATGTTTGAAAATACTATATAGGATTTTAAAATAAAAACCCCACAGGATTTCAAAAGATTTTCTTTTATTTGTAAAAATTTTCTGAATACTGTATAGGATTTTAAGATGAAAATATCACAGGATTTAAAAAGATTTTATAAGGCTTTTAAAAGATTTAAGGGTATTTGAAAAGATTTGTAAAGATTTAAAGAATGATTTTTAAGAACAATAACAAATTTTAATGAGATTTTAGAGATTTAAAGAGGCTTGAAGAAATTTTAAATAATTGTCTGAAAATTTGAAAAATTTGCAACAATTCCAAAAAATTTTAGAGATTTAAAAAAAATTTATGAGAATTGGAATGATTTGCAAAGATTTTGGAGTATTTTAAAAGATTTTAAAATCTATCAAGAAATTTTAATGATTTTGCGGGATTTTTAAGGATTTTAAAGAGATTTCAAAAGATTTTATTTTATTTCAAGAAAATTTCTAAATACTATACAGGATTTTTAGATGAAAATATCACAGGATTTCAGAAGATTTTTAAGGATTTCAAAAGATTTCAGGGTACCTGAAAAGATTTGCAAAAATTTCAGAAATAATTTTTAAGGATATTAGCAAATTTCAATGAGATTTTGAAGATTTAAAGGGACTTGAAGAAATTTTAAGTAATTTCTTGAAATTTGTAAATTTGCAAAAATTCTAGAGGATTTTAAAGATTTCAAAAGATTTCATGAGAATTGGAATGATTTGCAAAGATTTCGAGAATTTTAAAAGAGTTTAAAAGTTATGAGCGAATTTTTTAGATTTCACGGAATTTTAAAGGATTTTAGAGAGATTTCAAAAAATTTTATTTTATTAAAAAAAAACTTCTGAATACTATACAGGATTTGAAGATGAAAATATTACAGGATTTTAAAACATTTCAAATGATTTTTAAAGATTTCAGAGTATTTAAAAATATTTGCAAAGATTTTAAGAATAATTTTAAGAATATCAGAAAATTTTAATGAAATTTCGAAGATTTAGAGGGACAAGAAAAAATTTCAAGTAATTTCTTGAGAATTAGTTAATTTGCAAAGATCTCAAAGGACTTTAGAGATTTCAAAAGATTTCATGAAAATTAAAATGATTTTCGAAGATTTAAAATTTTTTTTAAATATTTTATTTTATTTTAAAAAAATGTCTGAATATTGTACAAGATTATAAAAAATTTAAAACAAGAATCACAAGAATCAGAAGGATTTTAAAAAACTTGCAAAGATTTAAAAAATAATTTCAAACGACATCAGAAAAGTGTAATGTGATTTCAAAGATTTGAAGAGACTCAAAGAGATTTCAAAGGATTTTCTGTAGATTTGAAAGAATTTTAAATATTTCAAAGAATTTGAAAAGATTTTGAATGATTTAATAGGATTTTGAGAGATTTTCTAAGATTTCAAAAGATTTTAAAAGATTTCAAAATTTTAAAGGTGGTTTGATAATTCCACGGGATTTTAACGGATTTCAAAGAGATTTCGAAAGATTTTATTTTATTTTAATATAATTTCTGAACATTATACAGGCTTTAAAGAGATTTAACAAAAGAATCACAAGATTTCAAACGATTTTTAAGAATTTTAAAAGGCGATTAGGAAACTTTAACAAGATTTTAAAGGATTTCCTTATAATTGGATATTTTTGCAAAGATTCTAAACCACATCCGCAGATTTTAAAGAGTTTCGTAAGATTTTAAAAAATTTAACGAAATTAGAAAGGATTTTTAAATAATTATAAACAATCTTTGAAGATAAAAAAAATGCAAGAGGATTTCAAAAGATTCTTAAGAATTGCATATGAAAACAAAATATTTTTAATAATTTAGAAGAATATTTAGAACATTTAATAAAATTTCAACGCTTTTAAGAGATTTAAACAAATTTTTAAATACGACAGATATTAGGCGATTTTAAAAGATTTGTACAGAATTAAAAATTTTAAGAGATTTTAAAATATTTCAAAGTATATCCGCAGATTTCAAAAATTTTCTTAAATTTTAAAAGATTTAATGAAATTTGAAAGGATTTTCAAATAATTATAAAGAATTTTTAAACAAAAAAAAATGTAGAGGATTTCAAAGGATTTTTAGGGATTTTATGTGTTACCGGAATTTTCGTAATAATTTGGAAAAATATTAAGAAATTTTAATGAGATTTAAAAGGGTTCAAGGGATTTAAAAAGATTTTAAATGATTTTAAAATATTTGAAAAGATTTCATGAGATTTCCAATTATTTGCAGAAATTTTAAAAGATCTTAAGATTTGAAAAGCAATAAAAAGGTTTTGATGATTTTAAAAATTTCTAAGGATTTTAAAGAGATTTCAAGAGATTTTTTTTTATTTTAAAAGAATTTCTTAATCCTATACAGGATTTCGAGATATTAAAAAAAAGGAATCATAAGATTTAAAAGGATTTCAAAGGATTTTAAAAAATTTAAAAAGCTTTTCGCAGATTTGCAAAGATTTAAAGAATAATTTGGAAGGACATAAGGAAATTGTAATGAAATTTTGAAGATTTGAAGGGACTTGAAGACATTTCGAAGGATTTTCTTAAAATTTGAAAGATTTTCAAAGATTCCTCAAGATTTAAAAAGATTTTTAGAGATTTTATGAAATTTAAAAAGATTTTCAAACGATTTTAAAAGATTTAAAAAGTTTTGAAGGTGGTTTGCTGATTTCACGGAATTTTAAAGAAGATTTGAAAGAAGAATCACAGGATTTCATAGCATTTTTAAGGATTTCATGTGTAACCAAAATATTTTCAATAATTTTGAAGAATATTTAAAAATTGTAATGAGATTTTGAAAGATTTTAAAGTATTTGAAATGATTTGCAAAGATTTCAAAGAATTTAAACTTTTTTTTAAGTTTCAAAGGGGATTTAATGATTAAACGGTATTTCAAAGAAGATTTAAATGAATCACAGGATTTCAAAGGATTTTCTTGAACTTTAGAAGATTCGCAAAGATTCCAAAAGATTTTGAAAGATTAAGAACAAATTTAATCAGAATTAAATAATTTGCAAAAATCCCGAAAGATTTTTAAAAAATTGAAAGGATTTGATGAGATTTTCAATGATTTGCAAATATTTCAAAGGATTTTAAAAGATCCTAAGAGTAATAAAGAAGTTTTGATGATTTAAAAAATTTCGAAGAATTTTAAAGAGAATTCAAGAGATTTTATTTTATTTTAAAAGAATTTTTAAATGCTATAGAGAATTTTTAAATATTTAAAAAAAGACTTACCGGTTTTTAAAGGATGTTAAAAGATTTTAGGAGATCTAAAAAAATTTGCGAAGATTTAAAGAATAATTTTTAAGGATATTAGGAAATTTTAATAAGATTTTAAAGATTTCAAGGGACTCGAAGAGATTTCAAAGAATTTCCTGGAAATTTGAAAGATTTTTAAAGATTTTAAGAAATTTTAAAAAATTTTAAAAGATTTTAAAGTCTCTAAAAAGATTTGCAAAGATTTTATAGGATTTAAACTTTTTTTTTAAATTTCAGAGGGGATTAAATGATTTAACGGTATTTTAAAGAAGATTTAAAAGAATCACAGGATTTCAAAGGATTTCCTTAAAATTTAAAAGATTCGCAAAAATTCCAAAAGATTTTGTAAGATTAAAATAAAATTTGATCAGGATTGAACAATTTGCAAAAATTCTGAAAGATTTTTAAAAAATTTAAAGGATTTCATGAGATTTTTAATGATTTGCAAAGATTTCAGAGGATTTTAAAAGATTTCAAAAGTAATAAAAAAGTTTTGATGATTTCAAAAATTTCCAAGAATTTTAAAGAGAATTCAAGAGATTTTATTTAATTTTAAAAGAATTTCTAAATGCTATACAGAAATTTAAAAGGTTTCCTGAGATTTTCAATAATTTGGAAAGATTTCAAAGGATTTTAAAAGATTTTAAAAGTAATAAGGAAGTTTTGATGATTACACTAAAGTCGAAGGATTTTAAAGAGATTTTAAGAGATTTTATTATATTTAAAAAAAAATTCTAAATTCTATACAAAAATTTCAGATATTTAAAAAAATAATTACAGGATTTCAAAGGATTTTAAAAGTTTTAAAAGGATTTAAACAGAATTTGAGAGATTTCATGGGCCTTAAAAGATTTGCAAAGATTTTAAAGGATTGTTAAAGATTTTAAAGACTTTAAAAAGTTTTAATTGGGGTTTATTTATTTCACGGGATTTCAAAGAAGATTAGAAAGAATTACAGGATTTTAAAAGGATTTTATGAATTTCATACGGTACCGAAATATTCTCAATTATTTGGGAAAAATATTAAGAAATTTGAATAAGATTTCAAAGATTTTAAGGGATTTGGAAAAGTTTATTCAGAATTCAATAATTTGCAAAGATTCCAAAGGATTTAAAAAGATTTAAAAACATTTCATGAGATATTTAATGATTTGCAAACATTTCAAAGGATTTTAAAATATTTTAAAAGTAATAAAGAATTGTTGATAATTTTACAAATTACCGAGAATTTGGAAAAGATTTCAAGAGATTTTCTTTCATTTTAGAAGAATTCCTAAATGCTATACAGAATTTTGAGATTTTTAATAAAAGACTTACAGGATTTCAAAGGATTTAAAAAGATTTCAGGAGATCTTAAAAGATTTGCAAAGATTTAAAGAATAATTTTGAAGGTTATTAAAAAATTTTAATAAGATTTTGAAGATTTCAAGGGACTCAAATAGATTTCGAAGGATATTCTGGAAATTAGAAGGATTTTTAAAGATTTTAAAGAATTTCAAAAGATTTCAAAGATTTCATAGGGTTTCAAAAGATTTGCAAAGATTTTAAAGAATTTCAAAAGATTTTAAAAGTTTTAAAAGGGATTTATTGATTTTACGGGATTTTAAAGAAGATTTAAAAGAATCACAGGGTTTCAAAGGATTTTTAAGGATTTCATACAGCACCGAAACATGTTGAATAATTTAAGAAAATATTAAGAAATTTAAACGAGAACACAAAGATTTTGAGGGATTTAAACAAATTGAATCAGATTAAATAATTTGCAAAGATTCCAAAAGATTTTGAAAGATTTGAAAAGATTTCATGAGATTTTCAATAATTTCCAAAGATTTCAAAGGATTTCAAAATATTTTAAAAGTAATAAAGAAGTTTTAAAGATTTTACAAATTCCTAAGGATTTTCAAGAGATTTCAAGATTCCAGGAGATCTTAAAAGATTTTAAAAATTTATAAATAATTTAAAAAAAAATTTTTTTAATAATTATGAAGGATATTAGGAAATTTTAATAAGATTTTGAAGATTTCAAGGGTCTTATTGAGATTTTAAAGGATTTCCTGAAGATTTGAAACATTTGCAAAGATTTCAAAGGATTTTAAAACATTTTAAAAGTTTAAAGAGGGTTTAATGATTTCACGGGATTCTAAAGAATATTTAAAAGAACCACAGGATTTCAAAGAATTTTTAAGGATTTCATACAATACCAAAATATTTTCAATAATTTGGAAAAATATTAAGAATTTTTAATGAAATTTCAAAGATTTTTAGGGATTTAAAAAAATTTAATCAGAATTAAATAATTTGCAAAGATTCCAAATGATTTTAAAAGATTTGGGAATATTTCGAAGATATCAAGGGTCACATGGAGATTTTAAAAGATTTCCTAAAGATTCGGAAGATTTTAAAGATTTCAAAGGATTTAAAAAGATTTCAGAAGATTTCGTGGGCTCTAGAAAGATTTGCAAATATTTCAAAGGATTTTAAAAGATTTTAAAAGTTTTAAATAGAGCTTAATGATTTTACGGAATTTTAAAAAAGATTTCAAAGAATCACAGGATTTCAAAGGATTTTCAAGAATTTCATACGGTACCGAAATATTTTTAATAATTTGGAAAAATATTAGGAAATTTTAATGAGATTTAAAAGATTTTAAGGGATTCGAAAAGATTTCAAAAGATTTCATGAAAATTTGAGAGATTTTTAAAAGATTTTAAAGGATTTTAAAAGATTTTTAAAGTTTTAAATGGAGTGTAATGATTTCACGGAATTTTAAAAAATATTTCAAAATAATCATAGGATTTCAAAGGATTTTTAAGGATTTCATACGGTACCAAAATATTTTCAATAATTTGGAATAATATTAAGAAATTTTAATAAGATTTCAAAAATTTTAAGGGATTTCAAAAGATTTTAAAAGATTTTAAAAGTTTTAAAAGGGATTTATTGATTTTATGGGATTTTAAAGAAGATTTAAAAGAATCACAGAATTTTGAGATATTTAAAAAAAGACTTACAGGGTTTTAAAGGATTTTAAAGGATCTCAAAAGATTTCGAAAGATTTCGTGGGCTTTAAAAAGACTTGCAAAGATTTTAAAGGATTTTAAAAGATTTCAAAGTTTCGAACGGGGTTTAATAATTTCAGGGAATTGTAAAGACGATTTAAAAGAATCACAGGATTTTAAAAGATTTTCAAGGATTTCATATGGTACTGAAATATTTTCAATAATTTGGAAAAATATTTAAAAATTTTAATGAGATTTCAATGATTTTAAAAGAATTTAAAAAATTTAATCAGAATTTAATAATTTGCAAAGATTCCAAATAATTTTAAAAGATTTCATGAGATTTTCAATGTTTTGCGAATCTTTCAAAGGATTTTAAAAGATTTTAAAAGTGATAAAACAGTTTTCATGATTTCACAAATTTCCAAGGATTTTAAAGAGATTTTGAGAGTTTTTATTTTATTTTATGAGAAGTTCTAAATGCTATACAGAATTTGAAAATTTTTGATAAAAGACTTGCATGATCTTAAAGGATTTTAAAAGATTTTAAAAGTCTTCAGGAGATCTTAAAAGGTTTGCAAAGATTAAGCGCATAATTTTAAAGGATATTAGGAAATTCTAATAAGATTTCGAAGATTTCAAGGGACTCAAAGAAATTTCAAAGGATTTCCAGGAAATTTGAAAGATTTTGGAA
This sequence comes from Amphibolips quercusostensackenii, assembly GCA_032357855.1. Classification (NCBI taxonomy): domain Eukaryota; kingdom Metazoa; phylum Arthropoda; class Insecta; order Hymenoptera; family Cynipidae; genus Amphibolips; species Amphibolips quercusostensackenii. The sequence continues at coordinate 897,232 of JAUELO010000244.1, read as the reverse complement.
GATTTGAAAATAATTTAAAAAGATTTCATAGAATTTTGAGAGATTTTTAAAAGATTTCAAAGAATTTTTAAAGTTCTTAAGAAGTTTTGATAAATTCACGGATTTTCAAGGATTTTAAAGAGATTTCAAAAGACTATATTTTGTATTGAAATAATTTTTTGATATCATACAGGACTTTATGAGATTAAAAAAAAGAATCACGAGATTGCAAAGGATTTTTAAGGATTTCATGCGGTACCGAAATATTGTCAGTAATTTTTAAGAATATTAAGAAATGTTGATAAGATTTCAAAGATTTTGAGGGATTTTAAAAGGATTCCAAAGGATTTTTAAAGTTCTAAAAAAGGTTTTGATAAATTTACGAATTTTAAAGGATTTTAAAGAGATTTTAAAGGATTTTAAAAAGATTTCAAAAGATTTCATTTATTTTAAAATAAATTTCAGATATTATACAGAATTTTATGAGATTAAAAATAGAATCACCAGATTTCAAAGGATTTAAAAGGATTTTACAAAATTTCAGGAGATTTTAAAAGATTCGAAAAGATTTGAAGGATAATTTTGAAGGATATCAGGAAATTTTATTAGGATTTTGGGACTCAAAGAGAATTTAAAAGATATCCTAAAAAATTTTAAAAAATTGCTGACATCCCAAAAGATTTTAAAACATTTTAAAGGTTTTAAAGGTGGTTTGATGATTTGACGGGATTTTAATGATATAAAAGAAGAATTACAGGATTTCAAAGGATTTTTAAGGATTTCATGCGGTACCGAAATATTGCCAGTAATTTTGAAGAATATTAAGAAATTGTAATGAGATTTCAAATATTTTAAGGGATTTAAAAATATTTCTAAATATTTAATGGGATTATAAAAGATTTGCAAAAATGTCAAAGGATTTCAGAAGATTTTAAAATTTATAAAGAAGTTTCGAAAATTTTACAGGATGTTAAAGGATTTTAAAAAGATTTCAAAAGGTTTTATTGTATTTAAAAAGAATTTCTGAGTATTCTACAGGATTTTAAGAGATTTAAAAAAAATTACGGGATTTTTAAAAATTTTTGAATATTTCAGGGGATTTCAAAAGATTTGCAAAGATTTAAAGAATAATTTTTAAGGATATTGAGAAATTTGGATAAGATGCCAAAGATTTAAAAAAAAACAAAGAGGTTTCAAAAGCATAGCCACGGATTTTAGAGGATTTCGTAAGACTTCACAAAATTAAACAGGATTTCAAAGGATTTCCGAATCAGGATTTCAAGGATTTTCAGAATTTTTATCCCAATCATTTATCCTAATTTTTAAATCCGACAGACGAAAAAAATCGTCCTTGTCAAGATTCGAACCCAAGAAACTATTACTAACATTTTCTAGACATCTGGGTTCGATCCCCGGTACAAACGTTTTTTATTTCTTACATGAAAATGCTTTACACCACGGATTAGTGACATCGTAAATATAAATGATAAATTATACTATAAAAATCGATAAATGCAGATTCAAAAAGTACAAATTGAAAGCTTATAATAAATAATTAATTTGTTATTACCAATTATAATGTTACAAACTGCAGTCTAAAATTTCGTAATGATTTTCAATATTTATAAAGTGACTTAAATCTGTAATCCAATTTGAAGAATTTGAATTATAAATTTTTTATATTTATAAACAAATAATATGAACAAATGTATAAAGCTTAGACAATTTTTGGGAGTTTAAGTTACTTTTTAAAAATTGGTTTTAATTTCTTTGCCAGTGATATTTTGGAAAAATGAATTTACATTTTATGAAAAATGTGATTGTTATGAAAAAATGGCATAAACAAATTCGCTTTTTATGCAATTTTTTTAACACATAGATACATTTTTCAGATTTGCTTGTGTTGCTTCGCCAGTAATATTCTGGAGCAGTACATTGACATTATATAAAAATTTAATTGTTATAAACAAATAGCATAAACAAATTCTCTGTTTGTGAAATTTTTTAAATTTTTATGTACTTTTTTTTAATTTGTGTAAGCTAGTTTGCAAGTAATATTCCGGAGCAGTACATTGACATTTCATAAAAATTTAATTGTTAGAAACAAATGTCATAAAAAAATTAGCTGTTTGTGCAATTTTTGAAAGTTTAGAGTACTTTTTTGGAAATTTGTACTAATTAGTTTGCCAGTCATATTCCGAAACGGTAAATTGACATTCTATGAAACATTTAATTGTTATAAACAAATTCGCTATGTAGGGCATTACATTTTTTATAAAATGTCAATTTACTGTTTCAAAATATCACTGCCAAGTAAATTTGAACAAATTTTTTAAAAAGTGCCTTAGAGTGTAAAAAATTTTACATACATCGAATTTGTTTATTCAATCTGTTTATAAAAAACAAATTTCTTATAAAATGTCAATGTACAGTTTTGAAGTATCACAAGCAAACTAACTAAAACTAATTTTCAAAAAAAGTAACTCAAACTTTCAAAAATTGCTCAAACAGCAAATTTGTTTATTTTATTTGTTTATAACTAGCTACAGCAGTTGAATTGTTTTTGAGATGCCTCTGACACTCATTTTCAATATTTATTAATTGTAATAAACGAGAAGGAAACGATTTCAATTGCCTAATCAATTCAAAATTTTTTTTAAATGTTGTTATTTTTTTCATATCAATTTATTCTAAACGTCAATTCTATATTAGCTAGAATTACTCAAAAAACTCTTTTCTTTCGTAAATTACTATCTATATTTACAAGTAAAAAAAAAAACAATAGAAAAAAAGTTGTGATCTGGGTGAGGATTCGAACCCTGAAGTGTGCGCAAGTATTCCAAGAGTGAAAACTTTGATGACCTATAACTTTTTTTATTAAAGGTGGGGACTTACAGGTATGGAGTTACAAGGTATCCTGGGTGAGTAACAACGTCGATAAAGTTAGTTGTGCACACAAGGGTTAAATAAATATTTAAAATAAATTATTAATAGATCTTTTTCAAATAAAATCTGCTTATCCCAAAATTAAAAATCCGTCAATCGTGGACGTTCAAAGGCCTTTTTCGAGCATCAAAGGGAGGAACATCCCCGTAATCGTCGTCGAGGGTGTCCTGAATCGCGATTAGTTTCACTCATAGTCATTTCGTCACGCTTCGTCGACTGCACCTGGCCCGAGCTAAAGCTCACAGCGTGAAAAACGTGGAGGGAGAAAAATGACGATCGAAGATCTTTTCTTGGGTGCATCATTCGGAAATTTAGTATTGGGCGGGTCAGAGGAGGGGGGGGGGGGTCGA
>JAUELO010000244.1:873945-888952 GCA_032357855.1 Amphibolips quercusostensackenii | reverse complement strand
GGGTGCCTTCTCGAGATAGGATATCGCATAATTTTACAATTAGCAATTGGAAAACGTGACTTTCGGAATCTGCAGATTTCTACGATTTCAGGCATATGTTATTAACCTAAAAAAGTGTACAATTTGAGATGAAGTTTAATGTAAAAATTATTTTTAAATCGAGGATTTGATACTATCTGTCGGGGACTGCTCGTTTCGGGATTTTCGGCCGTGAAATTTACGAGAGAAGCCCATACATTTTCCAAGGATTGAAAATATGTAAACCACGCCTTTATAACAGTCTGCGCGAACTAGTGTCCACACGCGTATATAGTGTCCACACGCGTAGTACGGCTACTGCACGGTACCTGAGACAATAGTCGCACGTGCGGAAAGAAGTAGAAGATATAATTTCATGATAAAATCCTCGTACCACGTTTTAGTTTATTACATAAAATATATCATTCTTTAAATATCAGTTCACTTTATTTTGCATGAAACCCCAAATTTTTATAAATTAAGAACTCAAATAAATTTAATCGATAATAGGATATTAAGAAATCCAATGAATTCATGGAAAACAGGGAATTCACGGAATTAAAGAAATTTGTAGAATTCGAGGAATTCATAAAATTTCAGGAATTTATGGAATTTAAAAAAAATCAGTAAATTCGTGGAATTTAAGAAATTCAAGGAATTCATGGAGTTCAAGAAATTCACCAAATTATTGACATACACAGAATTTTAGGTATTCATGGAATTCACGAAATTTAAAGATTGCAGGCAATTTAATGAATTTACGGAATTCAAGAAAATCACGGAATTTAAAAAAATCACAAAATTCAAGGAACTCCAGGAATTTACGAAATCCATAGAGCTTAAGAAACGCACGGAATTCATGGAATTTAAAAAAGTCACAGAATTCAAGGGATTCACAGAATTCATAAAATGCAAGGAATTTATAGAGTTCTTTCAAATCCTGGAATCTAAAGAATTCTTTGGATTTAGCAAATTCCTTAAGTTCCGTGAATTCTGCAAATTTCTTGAATTCCTTTAATTCCTTAAATTCCTTGACTTGCCTGGATTTCATTGAATTCCGTAAATTCCTTGAATTCGGTATATTTCTTGAATTCCGTAAATCTGTTAAATTCCGTGAATACCGTGAATTATTTGAATTCCGTAAATTTCTTTAATTTCGTGAATTCCTAAAATTCCGTGAATTCATTGAATTCTGCAAATTCTTTGAATTCCGTGAATTATTTAAATTTCGCGAATTCCTTAAATTCCGTAAATTCCATGAATTTCTTAATTCTGTGAATTCCTTGAATACGGTATATTTCTTGAATTCTGTAAGTCTTTTGAATTGCGTGAATTTTCTGAAATCCGTGAATTGTTCAAAATCCGTGAATTTCTTAAATTCTGTAAGTTTCTTGGCTTTCGTTAATTCTTTAAATTCAGTAAATTCTAAGTATTTCGTGAATCCCAAGTATTCTGTAAATTGTAAGAATTCCGTAAATTCCAAGCATTCTGTGAATTCTAAGAATTCTGTGGATTCCAAGAACCCCGAGAGTTTTGTGAATTCCAAAAATTTCGTGAATTACAAGAATTCCTTGCATTCCAAGAATTCCTCGAATTCTAAGAATTCCAAGAATTCAGTGAATTCCAATAATTCCGTGAATCCTAAGGATTCCGTGCATTCCAAAAATTCTATTAATTCAATTAATACCATGAATTGAATAAATTCCAAGAATTCCTGAAATTCCTTGAAATCGTGGAATTCCTTGAATTCATTACATTTCTGGAATGAATTCCATGAATTTTACTAATTCCGCGAATGATTTTAATTCTATGGATTTATTAAATTCTATGAAATCAGGAAATTCCTGGAATTCCTAAAATTCCGCAGATGCCATGAATGCATAGAATCCTCCAAAATGTTATAAATTCTGTGAATTCCACGAATTCTAAAAATTTCGATAATTATTTAATTTCGTAAATTCCACGTATTCCGAGAATTTATTGAATTTAGTTAATTCATTGAATTCCGTGAATTCATTGAATTTTTCGATTTTATTAAATTCTCTGAATTTATTGAATTCCATGAATTTATTGAATTCTGTGAATTCTTTAAATACGATATATTTTTTGAATTCTGTAAGTCTCTTGAATTCCGTGAATTTTCTAAAATCCGTGAATTCCTTAAATTCTGTGAGTTCCTTGGCTTTTGTTAATTCTTTAAATTTCGTGAATTCCAAGAATTCTGTGATTCCTAGGTATTCTGTGAATTCCAAGAATTCCGTAAATTACAAGAATTCTGTGAATTTCAAAAATTCAGAGAATTGCAACAATTCCGTGCATTCCAAGAATTCCGTGCACTACAAGCATTCCATGAATTCAATAAATTCCGCGAATTCCTGAAATTTGTTAAAATTATTGAATTCCTTAAATTCATTGAATTTCTAAAATGAATTCCATAAATTCCACGAGTCCCGCCAATGGTTTTGATTCCATGAATTTAATGAATTCTATGGATTTATTGAATTCTATGAAATTTGTGAATTCCTGGAATTTTTCAAATTCCGCAAATGCCTTGAATGCATAGAATTCCCCGAAATTTTATAAATTCGGTGAATTCCACGAATTCTGAAAATGCCGTTAATTATTGAATTCCGTAAATTTCACGAATGCCGAGAATTTATTGAATCCAGTTAATTTATTGAATTCCGTGAATTCATTGAATCCAGTTAATTTATTGAATTCCGGGAATTCATTGAATTTCGTGAATTCAAAAAATTCTATGAATTCATTATATTTCATGAATTCCTTAGATTCCGTCAATTCCTTGAATTTTGTTAAATTACCTGAATTTCGTTAAATCCAAGAAATTACAATTTCGTTGATCCAGTGAATTCCATAAATCCCATAAATTTAATACATTCCGTGAATTCCGTGAATCTCACGAATTCTGTGAATTCTATGTATTTTATGAATTCCGCGAGTTCCATGAATCTATAAATTCATTAAATTGCATAAATTCATTGAATTACACGAATTCCTCGAATTCAGTGAATTTTTTGATTTCTGTAAATTCCTTAAATTTCTTGAATTGAATTTCACGATTCCTTAAATTGCGTGACTTCCTTAAATTCCTTGAATTCCGTTAAATTCAAGAATTCTGAGAATTCCGTTAATTATTGATTTCTGTGAATTCCACGAATTCCGAGAATTTTTCGAGTCCTGCTAATTTATTAAATTCCGTAAGTTCATTGAATTTCTTAATTTCATTAAATTCCGTAAACTCTTTGCTTTTACGTTGTTAATTAAAATTTCTATAAAATAAGAAAGTTTTCAACTACAAATTAATAGCGCAAGTATCAACCTATTGATCTGAATTTTTAATATTATTCTTTCAAATGTATAAAGAATAAGCCGAAATTGTTCATTTTGTTGAATTTTTAAGGTGATATTGGAATTTTCTAGCGCTTAGTTTATTCATTGTTAATAACAATTTATGAAACAATTTTCCCAAGCAACTCTATTTGTGAAAAGCGCACAAGCTTAGGGACTATTTCTACAGAAAATGAATTTGATTAGTAAATTATTAACAGAAAAACGACAAGTTGATTATTGCGTTGTAAATTTATTCATTATTTAAACAGTTTTCATTAGAAAATTTACAATTTGGCGATTTTTTAATAAATAAACCTAATTTTTGTTTGTGGAATCAACTAGGTACGTTTTTCCGATGATTCTTTACTAAAATACTTTCCAAATTAACAACAATTACTCATTATTTAAACAATTGTTATAAACTAATGAATTCTTTGTTTACTTATGGACGATTGAAAATTTCGATTCTCAATCCAATGAACTCACGTAGTAACCAAAAATTGAGTCCATTCACTGTGACTGTGAATTTGTTTATAGAAATTGTTTAAATAACACAGCTACACACAAAAATTTTTTTTTGCCTGATGGTTAGACTATGTTTCTTATATGTTTTTGTGGTCGCTAAAACCGAATCTGAAGTCTATTTTAGTCCATCACGTTAGCTTATTGACATAACATCAAAAAGTCTTTACAGGCACACACAAATCAAAAATAATTTTGATCTGGGGGTGAGGCCATTTTTACTATATGCTTTCAGGGTCTCTGAAATTGAATCCGAGGTCCATTTTACTTGACCCCATTACCTCTTCATCCTATAACCTAAAATTTGAATAACTACATAACCTTAAAAATCATAATATAATACATTATATTATTTACGACATTTTTCTGGTCAAAAACCATAACATAGAATAGAATTAACTTCCAACCATAAAAGATGAGTTTTCAACCAAAAAGATGACTTTAATGTAATATATGAACTAGCAACCAGGACAAGGAGGGTGAAAGTAAATTTCCGGATGGCACATGGAACAAGGAATACTGTCTGGCTACATTTTTCCTCCCCAAAAAATATCTGTCGGACGGTCCCTTCTAACAGTAATTCATATTTGACCGCAACAGCCCCTCTTATTTATTTTAGGTACAACTCGTACTTTTTCCACCATTTTATCGGAAATCTCACGATTTATGTCCATGGTCGGCATAAGAAAAGCCGTGTTTACAAGCCGGCACTATATATAACTTCAAGATTTTTGGGGATATGAAAAAAAGATAAAGAACTTGTTTTTCTGCCGGATAAAGTGGATCTCTTTTTAAACACTTGATTAAGATACCTAGTTTTTTTTAAAGGTAATGGGGAAATGTTTATAAATTTCATTATGGGGTTTTCATTCAAACGTTCCTTCTTTTGAATATTTGACAACCTTGTATTGAATATTATTTATAAACTATTGTGCTCTATCAGAGAATGAAAATACAAAAGGAAATGATAATAGAAAAAGATGTGTAGTGATCAGATCAATCGACATTATATCAGCAGCTATTATCGATTCTGCCCCAAACAAAATTCCCTTAATAGAAAATCTCAATGCACATTATAGAAATTCCCCATCTGTTGCCATTTACCAATAGAATTAAATAGAGGTAAATGGTACCGAATGGATTTTCGTTAATAGATTTCTCCCAAGGGTTCCACAAATTTGGGAAGCGCCTGAAAATCCATTCATCTAGCTTACTTCCATTCATAAATCAATTCTAAACTACATTTTCATAATTTCGAAAAATATTAACGCTTATAGCTGTAAAAAACACTTGTTACTCCATGGCTATAAATCCTCAACCTAAATAAAAAAAGTTACGGGTTATCAAAGTTTCCACTCTTTGAATACTTGCGCACACTCGAGGGTTCGAATCCTTACTTGAATAATTTTTTACGATTTCTTTAAACGTAATTTTAAACTTTTTTATAAGTGAAATTAAACAATTTTAAATGTATTGTTGTAAAACCTGCGACTAATCGAGCTGAGTCAAACTGAGTGAATTTGAAAGAATTTAAGTAAATTCAAATAATTTTAAAAATATTCAAAAATTTAAAAAAACTTACAAGAATTCAGGATAAATTGACAAAAATTCAGGAAAAATTTGAAATAAATTTAAATGAATTGCAAAACTATTTTCTAAAACCCTGGAAAATTAATAAAAATACCTTGATATCTTTAAAATTCCTTTAAAATTTCATACAAATTATAAAAATGCATTGGAATCTTTTCGAATACCTGAAAATATTTCAAATCCTTTTATATCTTTTCAAATTATTTACAACTTTTTAATGTTCTTGACAATTCCTTGGATTTTTAAAAATACCCCTAAACCTTTAAAATATTTTAAAATTTCTTCAAATAATTGAAATCTTATAAAAATTCGTTGCAATCTTTTAAAATACCTGGTAATATTTAAAATCTTTTTTAATCTTTACGAATTATTTGAAACTTTCAAAAGCTCTTGAAAATTCCTTGCAATTTAAAAAATCCCCTAAAATCTTTAAAATACCCTAGGAATTACTTTAAATGATTAAAATCTAATGGAAATTCCTTAGAATCTTTTAAAATATTCTACAATATTTCGAATGCTTTTGAATATTTCGAAATCTCTTGAAAGGTTTTAAAGATCTTAAAAATTCCTTGGAATATTGGAAATACTCTAAAATCTTTAAAATACTTTAAAATTCCTTAAAGTAATTAAAATATGTATAATAAAAATTTCTTGAAATCTTTTTAAATACCTGAAAATATTTGAAATCTTTTGAAATCTTTTTAAATCATTTAATACTTTTTAAAGCTTTTGAAAATACCTTGGAATATTTAAAAACACCGTGAGTTGTTAAAAATCCCTTGAATTTTTTTCAAATTATTGAAATCTATGAGAAATTTATTAAAATTTTTTGAAATATCCTACAATATTACGAATGCTTTAAAGTATTTTGAAATTCCTTGAAACGCTTTAAGGCTCTTAAAAATTCCTTGGAATTTTAAAAATACCTTAAAATCTTTAAAGTACTTTAAAATTCTTTTTAAGTGACAGAAATATATTAAAAATCCTTTAGAATTATTTAAAATACCCAAAAATATTTAAAGCCCTCTTAAATGTTTTGAAATCATTTAAAAATTTTTAAAGCTCTTGAAAATTCCTTAGAATATTGTAAATACCATGAAATCCTTAAAATACTTAAAATTTTTTCTTAATTATTGAAATATAATTAAAATTCCTTGGAATTTTAATAAATACCTAAAAATATTCAAAATCTTTTAAAATCTTTCGAATCATTTAAAACTTTCTAAAGCTCTTAAAAATACCTTGGAATTTTGAAAAATACTGAAAAGTATTGAAAACCCTTTAAAATCTTTTAAAATTTTTAAAATCTATTATAAATTCATTGGAATGTTTTTAAATATCTTACGATATTACAAATGCTTTAAATTATTTTAAAATTCTGCCAAACACTTTAAAGCTCTAAAAAGCCCTTGGAATTAAAAAAAATACACAAAAATATTTTAAATACCTTTCGGTGACATAAATCTAATTCAAATTCCTTGGAATATTAAGAAATACCCTAAAATATTTCAAATACTCTGAAACATTTTTAAATCCCTTGTTATTTTTTAAAGCTCTTGAAAATTCCTTGAAATTTTCAAAGTACCTTAACATTTTTAAAATACTTTAAAATTCCCTTTAGTGATTGAAATCTAATAAAACTTTTTTGGAATCTTTAAAATACCTTAAAATATTTAAAATCTTCTAAAAATTTTTTAAATTATTTGACACTTTCAAAAGCTCTTGCAAATTCCTTGAAATTTTTAAAGTACCTTAAAAGCTTCAAAATTCTTTGAAATCTCCTTAAGTGATTGTAACCTAATAGAAATTCTTTGGAATCTTTCAAATTACCTTCAAATATTTGAAATCTTTTAAAATTACTTGAAACTTTCTAATTCTTTTTAAAATTCCTCGGGATTTCTAAGAATACCATAAATTGTAAAAAATCATTTGAAATTCCTTCAAATTAGTAAAATCTAAAAATTCCTTGGAATCTTTTCAAATATCCTGAAATTTTTTAAATTATTGAAAGTATTTTTAAATTCCTTGAAACGCTTTGAAGCTTTAAAAAATTCCTGGGAATTTTGAAAATACCTTGAAATCTTTAAAATAATTTACAATTCCTTTAAGTGACAGAAATCTAGTGAAAATTCCTTGGAATCTTTTAAATACCTAAATATATTTAAAGCTCTTTTGAATGTTTTAAAATCATTAAGAAAATTTTAAAGCTTTTAAAAATTCTTTGCAATCTTTTAAAATACCTGAAAATATCCGAAATCTTTTGAAATCTTTTCGAATCATTTAACCCTTTCTAAAGCTCTTGAAAATACCCTGGAATTTTGAAAAATACCGTAAATTTTTCAAAACCCTTTGAAATCTTTTCAAATTATTAAAATCTATTAAAAATTCATTGAAATATTTTAAAATATCTTACAATATTATGAATGCTTTGGATTATTTTTAAATTCCTTGAAACACTTTAAAGCTCTAAAAAGCCCTTGGAATTTTAAAAAATACCCCAAAATATTCCAAATACCTTTCAGTGACAGAAATCTAATTAAATTCCTCAATATATTTGAAAATTCCCTAAAATATTCCAAATACTTCGAAATCTTTTTAAATCCCTTGTCAATTTTAAAGCTCTTGAAAGTTCATTAAAATTTCTAAAGTACCTTAAAATCTTTAAAATACTTTAAAATTCCCTTAAGTAATTTAAATCTAATAAAACTTCTTTGGATTCTTAAAAATACCTTAAAATATTTAAAATATTCTAAAATTATTTTTAATCATTTGACACTTTTAAAAGCTTTCAAAAATTCCTTGAAATTTTCAAAGTACCTTAAAATCTTCAAAAAACTTTAAAATTTCCTTAAGTGATTAAAATCTGATTCAACTTCTTTGAAATCTTCGAAATACTTTAAAATATTTGAAATATTTTTCAATCTTATCAAATCATTTGGAACTTTTAAAAGCTCTTGAAAATACCTTGAAATCTTTAAAAATAACAAATTGTTGACAATCATTTGGAATCCCATTATATTATTAAAATCTATTAAAAACTCCTTGAAATCTTTTAAAATATCTTATAACTTTACGAAACTTTTAAATGTTTTGAAATTCCTTGAAACGCTTTGAAGGTCTTTAAAATTCCTCGGAAATCTAAAAAAACCCTGAAATCTTGAGAATACCTTAAAATTCCTTTAACTGATTAAAATCGAATAAGAATTCCATGGAATCTTATAAAATACCTCAACATATTACAAATCCTTTGAAATCTTTTCAAATCTCTCGAAACGCTTTGAAGCTCTTAAAAATTCCATGGAATTTTGAAAATACACTTAAATCTTTAAAATACTTTGAAATTAATTTAAATGATAGAAATATAACAAAAATTTTTTAAAATATTTTAAAAGACGTGAAAATATTGTAAATCCTTTTAAATCTTTTAAAATCATTTGAAGCCTTCAAAAGCTCTGTAAAATTTTTTGGAATTTTTAAAAATACCATACATTATTTAAAATTATTTGAAATTACTAAAAATTATTCAAATCTATTGAAAATTCCTTTAAATATTTTAAAGCATTTTACAATATTTTGAATTTTTTGGAATATTTTGAAATTCCTTGAAACGTTTTGAAGATCTTGAAAATTTCTGGGAATTTTGAAAAAATACTGAATTTTTTTTAATTTCTTAAAATTCCTTAAATTGATTACAATCTAATAAAAATTTCTTGAAATACTTAAAAATAACCTAAAATATTTGAAATCTATTTAAACCTTTTAAAATACTTTGAAATTTTTGCTCTTCCCTTGTTACTTTTTGAAGCTCTTGAAAATTCCTTGGATTTTTTAAAAATACGCTAAAACCTTTAAAATACTTTAAAATTCCTTTAAATAATTAAAATCTTATAAAAATTCCTTGGAATCTTTTGAAATACCTAAAAATATTTGAAATCTTTTTAAAATACCTTGGAATGTTTAAAAATACCATAAATTATTGAAAATGATTTAAAATCTTTTAAAATTATTAAAATGTATTAAAGATTCCTTCGAATCTTTTGAAATATCATACAATATTTCGAATGCTATAAAATATTTTTAAAAACCTTCAAACGTTTTGAATATTTTGAGAATTTCTTGGAATTTTAAGAAAATACCCAAAAATATTCGGAATACTTTAAAATTATTTTAAATGATAGAATTATTATTAAAATCCCTTGGGAATATAAAAAAAATACCCTAAAATATTTTAAATAGTTTGAAATCTTTTTAAATCATTTGGAACTTTCTGAATCTCTTGAAAATACTTTTGAATCTTAAAAAATTTCATGAATTGATTAAAATCCTTTAAAATACCCCCAAATTTGCAAAGTCACAAGTTGTTGAAAATTATTTTAAATCTCTTTAAATTATTAATGTCTATTAAAATTCCGTGGAATTTTTGGAAATACCTGAAAATATTTCAAATAACTTGAAATATTTTGAAAAACCTTAAAATATTTTAAGTCTCTTGAAAATTCCTTGGAATTTCAAAAAAACCCTACAATCTTAATAATACCTTAAAATTCCTTAAAAATAATTGAAATCTAATGAAAAATACCTTGGAATTTTTACCAATACCATAAATTTTTAAAAATTATTTTTAATTCCTTCAAATTATCAAATTCTATTATAATTCCGTGGAATTTTCGGAAATACCCGAAAATATCTGAAATAATTTGAAATATTTTGAAATACCTTAAAATGTTTTAAGGCTCTTGAAAATTCCTCGGAATTTCAAAATACCCTAAAACTTCAAAATACTTTAAAATTCCTAAAAATGATTAAAATCTAATACAAAATACTTGAGAATTATAAAAAATACCATACATTTTTGAAACTTATTTTGAATCCCTTTAAATTATTGATATCTATTAAAATTCCGTGGAATCTTTTAAAATACTCAAAAATATTTTAAGTAACTTGAAATTTTTTGAAATCGTTTGTAAAGTTTTTGAAATCTTGAAAATATCTTGAAATTTTAAAAAATACCCTCGAATCTTTGAAATACTTCAAAACTTCTTCAAATGATTGAAATCTAATAAAAATTCCTTGAAATCTTTTAAAATACTCTAAGATATTTCAAATCATCCTAAACTTTCTAAAGCTCTTTAAAATTCCTGGTAATTTTAAAAAATACCCTGGAATCTTTAAAATACATTAAAATGTCTTGAAGTAATTTAAATATAATAGAAACACCTTAAAATATTTTAAAATACCCTAAAATATTGTAAAATACCCTAAAATATTTCAAATCCCTTGTTACATTTCAAACCTTTTGAAAATTTCTTGGAATTTTAAAAATTCACCGCGATATTTCAGATCCTTTGAAATCTTTTTTTATCTTGTAGAATTTTTTAGAGTTTTCACAAATGCCTATAAATCTCAACAAATACCGTAAATTTTTCAAAATAATATGATAATCTTCAAAATAATTAAAATTTTTAAAAATTCCTCTGAATTTTAAGGATACCTTAAAATCCTCAAAATACCTCAAAACTTCTCTAAATGATTGAAATCTAATACAAACTCCTTGGAATATTTTGAAATGCCCTATAAACATTTTAATTCATTTTAAATATTTTAAAATGAGTTAAAATTTTTTAAAGTTCTTTAAAATCTTGCAATTTTTAAAAATACCATAAATTCTTAAAAATGATTTAAAATTCCTTAAGATTATTTAAATTTATTAAAAATTCCTTAGAATTTCGCAAATACCCTAAAATCTTCAGAATATTTTTCAATCCCTTTGAATAATTAAAATTTAATAAAAATTTCTTGGAATATTGTGAAATATCTTGAAATATTTTTAATTTTTTGAAATCTTTTAAAATTCCTTTTTACTTTTTAAAGCACTTGAAAATTCCTTGGCATTCAAAGAAAAATCTAAATTCTTTAAAATTATATAATATCCCTTAAAATTATTGACATTTATTAAAAATTCCTTGGTATTTTGAACATACCCTAAAATCCTTAAAATACTTTAAAATTTCTTTAAATGATTAAAATCTAATAAAAATTCCTTGGAATCTTTTAAAATACCTAAAAATATTTGAAATTTTAAACAATCTTTTTAAATCATTTAAAACTTTATAAAGCTTTTGAAAATTCCTTGGATTTTTGAAAATACCTCAAAATCTTCAAAATATTTTAAAAAATTTCAAATAAGTGAAATTCAATAAAAATTCCTTGAAATCTTTTAAAATACCTCAAAAAATTTTTTAATCCTTTTCAAATCTTTTTAAATCCCTTGTTACTTTTAAGCTCTTGAAAATACCTTGGAATCAAAAAAAAATTTTTTTTTTGAAAACTATTTTAAATGCCTTTAAATTATTCAAATCTATTAAAAATCCCTTGGAAATTTTTCAAATACCCAAAAATATTTCAAATTATTTCAAATATTTTGACATAACTAAAAACGTTTTGAGGGTCTTGAAAATTCCTTGAAATCTCAAAAATAGCTTAAAATCTTCTAAATACTCAAATATTCCTTAACGTTATTTAAATGTAATTAAAATTCCTTGGAATATTTTGAAATATATTAAAATATTTTAAATTCTTTGAAATATTTTTTAATCTCTTGAAACGCTTTAAAGCTCTTAAAAATTCCTTGGAATTTTGAAAATACCCCAAAATATTTCAAATGTTTTCAAAAATTCTTAAATCATTTGAAACTTTTAAAAGCTCCTAAATACCCTGGAATAAAAAAAAAATACTATGAATTGTTTAATATTATTTTTAATCCGTTCTAGTTCATAAAATTTATTAAAAATTTCTCACGATCTTGAAAAATATCCAAAAATATTTAAAATAATTTGAGATCATTTAAAATCCCTTAAGATGTTTTAATGCTTTTGACATTCCTTTGGAATTTTTAGAATTTCCTAAAATCTTTAAAATACTTTAAAATTCTTTTGAGTGATTGAAATCTGATAAAAATTCCTTGCATTATTCTTAAAAACCCTAAAAAAATTTAAATCTTTCGAAATTTTCTCAAATAATTTGAAACTTCCTAAAGCCTTTAAAAATTCCCTGGAATTTCAAA
Source organism: Amphibolips quercusostensackenii (assembly GCA_032357855.1). Taxonomy (NCBI): domain Eukaryota; kingdom Metazoa; phylum Arthropoda; class Insecta; order Hymenoptera; family Cynipidae; genus Amphibolips; species Amphibolips quercusostensackenii. The sequence goes on along the minus strand of JAUELO010000244.1, from coordinate 876,408 downwards.
TTACCCTAAAATTTCAAAAATACTTTAAAATTACTTTAAATGATTGAAATATAATAAAAATTTCTTGAAATCTTTCAAAGTATCTGAAAATATTTAAAATCTTTTAAAATCTTTTCAAATTATTTAAAACTTTCTAAAGCTCTCGGAAATACCTTGGAATATTTAAAAATACTTAAGATCTTAAAAATCCTTTTAATTCTCTTCAAATTATTGATACCTATTTCAAATATAACAGAATCCTCTAAAATACCCGAAAATATTCCAAACACTTGAGGATCATTTGGAATTCCTTAAATGGTTTTAAAGCTCTAGAAAATTCCTTGGAATTTCAAAAAATACCCTAATATTTTTTAAATATCTTAAAATGCCTACAAAGAATTTAAATCTAATAAAAAATCCTTGGAATATTAAAAAATTCCCTATAATATTAGAAATTTTTTCAAATCTTTTCAAATCCCTTGTTAATTTTCAAAATACTTTAAAATTCCCTTAAATGATTGAAATTTAATTAAAATTCTTTGCAATATTTTAAAATCCCTGAAAATGTTTTAAATTTTTACAATTCTTTTCAAATCATTTGAAATATTCTAAAGTTTTCGAAAATACCTTGTAATTTTTTAAAATACCTTTGATAGTTGAAAATTATTTGGAATGTCTTCAAATTATTAGGATCTTTTAAAAATTCCTTGCAAACTCTTAAAATATATTGCAATATTTCGAATCCTTTAAAATATTTTGAAATCCCTTAAAGCGTTTTGAAGATTTTGAAAATTTCTTGTAATTTTAAAAAATACCCTGAAAACTTAAGGAAATCTTGAAATTCTTTTAAATGATTTAAATCAAATAAAAATTTCTTGGAATATTAAACAATACCCTAAAATATTTTAAATCGATTCAAATCTTTTCAAATCCCTTTTTACTTTTCAAAGTTCTTCGAAATTTCTTGAAACTAAAGAAAAACCCAAAACTCTTAGAAATACTGTGAAGTTCCCTTAAATAATTGAAATCTAATAAAAATTCCTTGGAATATTTTAAAATACCTGAAAATATTTAAAATCTTTTCAGATCTTTTCAAATCATTCGAAATTTGCTAAAGCTCTTAAAAATACTTTGAAATTTTTTAAAATACCATTGATTGTTGAAAATTATTCGGAATGTCTTAATATTAATAAAATCTATTAGAAATTCCTTGCAATCTTTTGAAATATATTTCAATATTTTGAATTCTTCGAAATATTTTAAAATCCCGTGAAACGTTGTAAAGATCTTTAAAATTCCTCGTCATTTTAAAAAATGCAATAAAAATTTTTTAATATCTTGAGATTCCTTTAAAGAATTTAAATCTTATAAAAATTCCTTTGGATATTTAAAAATACCCTAAAATATTTAAAATCTTTTAAAATCTTTCCAAATACCTTGCTACTCTTCAAAATTCTTAAAAATTTTACGAAATTAAAAAGAAAACTAAAATCTTTAAAATACCTTATAATTGCCTTGAGAGATTGAAAGCTAATAAAAATTCCTTGAAATATTTTAAAATACCTGAAAATATTTGAAATCTTTTTTAATCCTTTCAAATCACTTAAAATTTTCTAAAGCACTTAATAATACTTCAATTTTTTTTTAAATATCATAAATTGTAGAAAATAATTTGAAATCCCTTCAAATTATTAAAATCTATTAAAAATTCCTTGCATTCTTTTAAAGTATATTGCAATGTTTCGAATCCTTTCCAATATTTGAAAATCCCTTCAAGCGTTTTAAAGGTCATAAAAATTTCTTGGAATTTTAAAAAATACCCAAAAAATTTTAAGATATCTCAAAATTCCTTTAAATGATTTGAGTCGAATAGAAATTCCATGGAATATTCAAAAATACCCTAAAATATTTAAAATCTTTGAAAATCTTTTCGAATACCTTATGACCTTTAAAAGCTCTTAAAAATTTCTTGGAATTTTTAAAAATACCATAATTTATTGAAAATCATTTGTAAACTCTTCAAATTGTAAGGATCTTTCAAAAATTCCTTGCAATCTTTTAAAATATGTTGCAATGTATTTCGAATCTTTAGAAATATTTTGAAATTCCTTAAAGCGTTTTGAAGGTCTTAAAAATTCCTTGGAATTTTAAAAAATGCCTTAAGATTTTTAAAATACCTTAAAACTCCTTTAAATAATTGAAACCTAATAAAAATTCCTCTGAATATATTTTTAAATCCCTGAAAATATTTAAAATCCTTTTAAATCTTTTTAAAACATTCGAAATTTTCTAAATCTCTTAAAAATACTTTGAAAATCTAAAAATACCATAATAAATTGAAAATCATTTGTAATCTCTTTAAATCATTAACGTCATTTAAAAATTCCTTGCAATCTTTTGAAATATATTGCTATATTTCGAATTTTTGAAATATTTTAAAATCTCTTAAAGCGTTTTAAAGATCTTGAAAATTCCTTGGAATTT
>JAUELO010000244.1:856134-873845 GCA_032357855.1 Amphibolips quercusostensackenii | reverse complement strand
CCGCCGCGATCAAAATTTGTGGTTTTCCGCAGTTTTCCACTCCCCTGACCAAATTTTCAAGCAAAGGCGAGCGCTTCTAATAAAAATCCAGCTGCAATTTGCATATTGAAATTTATGAAATGAGTCCGAGGTCCGTAAAGTACTAAATTCAAGGCAGGGGTTCGAGATTGAGGAGGTTCTTTCTCGTCAGTTTTACGAGTGGCTACGCGAGTTCGCATTAATGCGTTTACCTTAGTGGCTCTGGAGCTCTCGATGCATGCTTCTAAACTCTAAAGACCCTCCGGCTGAAGAGAACTCGAAAAAAAATTCTTTCAACAAGTATGAACGCTGCACATTGTAGGACCTCCTTACCACACTTATTGGACTACTTGAAGGTTCGCGCATAAAGAGGATTGAAGAAATGAGAAAAAGAATGGATTTTTTTTCGTTTCAAAGACCAGGGTTTTTATGAATCACTGAATCTTTCATATTTCAATTTTTTTTTAACTTTTTTATTTGTACAGAAGTTTTATTTAACTGTTTAATTTGCAGATAAAAAAAGGTAATTTTTAATTTTGAAAAATCAACTAATTAATTAAATTTCCCACAAAAGATGTGAATTGAAAAATAATAATAATGTAGGTTAACTTGCAATCAAGTAGTTTAATATTTAACAAACAAGATTAATGTTTATCAAAAAAAAAACAATTTTTAACATAAAACATAAATTTGTTACCAAAGAGTTGAATTTTTTAACTTATTAAGAATGAATTTTTAACCAAAACTTTAATTGTTAAATTTGCAGATAAAAAAGATAATGTCATTTAAAAAATCAACAAAATAGTTTTATTTTTAACCAAAGAGGTGAATTTAAAAAAAAATGAATTTTTATTAATATGAGTTAACTTGCAATCAAGTAGTTTAATTTTTAATAAAAAAAAGATTTCTCAACAAAATAGTACACTTATTAATATAAGATTTAAATTTTCAACCTATAAAAAATAAATTTTCAACCAAAAATGGAATGGTAAAATTTTCATGCAAAAAAATTAATTTTCGACAAATAAAAAAACATAATTTTAAACAAAATAGTTAAATTTTTAAGCAAAGAGGTTAGTCTTAAAAAATCAATATTTAACCAAATATTTAAATCCTCAACTAAATAAATTAATTTGCATCACAAATCGTGAATTCTGTAGCAGAGTGGAATTTTCAACTTATAAAGAATAAATTTTCAACCAAAAATGGAATAGTAAAATTTTCATATAAAAAATTAATTTTTAACAAAAAAAGAAGAATTTTCAGCAAGATAGTTCAGTTTTTGAAGAAAGAGTTAAATTTGAAACTTATAAAGAATACACTTTTAACGAAAATTAAGAGTGAAATTAATTAAATTAAATTAAATTAAATAAGAAATTTAATCTTCAGATAAAAAAATCATTTTTAACCAAAAACAAAACGAATTTTCAACAAAATATTTAAATTTTCAAACAAAGAGGTTAATCTTTAAAAAAATAAATTTTCAAGAAAAAACATGAATTTTTCACTATTAAGTTGAATTTTCAAATCAAACAGAATGAATTTTCAAACAAAAATGAAACAGTAAAATTTATATATAAATAAAAAATTACCAAAAAAGAAAGAATTTTCTACAAAATAGAACAATTTTTAACGAAAGAATTGAATATTTAACTCATAAAGAATAAATTTTCAGTAAAAAATAGCCCTGTTAAATTTTCAGACAAAAGAATTAAATTTTAACCAAAAAAAAAAAACAAATTTTCAACAAAGTAAGTAAATTTTTTAAGCAAAGAGGTGGATCTTTAATAAAATGAATATTTAACTGAATATTTAAATTATTAACCAAGAAGATGAATATTCAACAAAAAACATGAATTTTTTACTAAAAAGTTAAATTTTTAATTTATAAATGGTGAATTTTCCACCAAGCAACTGAATCTTAAAAAAAAATTTAATAATGTTAGTCAATTTCCAATCAAGTTGTTTAATTTTCAATAAACAAGATTTATTTTACATCTAAAAAGTTGAATTTTTAAGAGAAAAAATGAATTTCTTACTAAAAAGTTAAATTTTTAATTTATAAATGGTGAATTTTCCACCAAGCAAGTGAATTTAAAGAAAAAATTTCAATAATGTTGGTCAATTTTCAATCAAGTAGTTTCATTTTCAATAAACAAGATTTATTTTACATCCAAAAAGTTAAATTTTCAAAAGAAAACATGAAGTTTTTACTAAAAAGTTAAATTTTTAACTTATAAAGAATACATTTCAAACCACAAATTGAATAGTAAAATATTTATGTAAAAAATTAATTTCTAACAAAAAAGAATAATTTTTAAGAAAATAGCTAAAGTTTCAAAAAAAGAGTTGAATTTTCAACTTACAAAGGATTAATTTTCTACGAAAAATAAAACTAGTTAATTTTTAGATAAAGAAATTAATTTTTGACAAAAACAAAACAAATTTTTATTAAAGTAGTTAAATTTTTAAGCAAAGAGGTAAATCTTAAAAAAATTAATATTTTACTAAAAATTCATTTCTCAGCCAAAAAAATGAATTTTCAACAAAAGACATGAATTTTCTACAAAAAGTTGAATTTTTAAATTATAATTGATAAATTTTTAACAAAATACAAAAATTTGTTACCGAAAAGTTGAAGTTTCAACTTAGAAAGGATAAATTTTCCACTAAAAATGTTATAGTAAAATTTTTTTATGAAGAATCAATTTCTACCAAAAAAAAAGAGTTGAATTTTAAACTTATAATGAATAAACTTTTAACGAAAAATAGGAGTGAAATTAATTAAATTCGAATAAAATAAATTATATTAAATTAAATCAAATTGAATTAGAAATTTAATCTTTAGATAAAAAAAAATCATTTTAAATAAAAACAAAACGAATTTTCAACAAAATAGTTTAATTTTTAACCAAAGAAGTGAATCCTTGAAAAAAGAATATTTAACCAAATATAAATCCTTAACAAAAAAGATGAAATTTTAACAAAAGACATGAATTTTCTACAGATAAGTTGAATTTTAAAACTAAACAGAGTAAATTCTTAAACAAAAGAGAAAAAGTAAAATTAATGTGTAAACAAAATTTTTAACAAAAAAAAAGGAAGAATTTTCAACAAAATAGATAACACGAAAAAATTTAATTTTCAACTTATGAAGAATAAATTTTTAACGAAAAATAGAACTGTTAAATTTTCAGATAACAAAATTTAATCTTAGCTAAAAACAAAACGAAATTTCAACAAAATAAGTAAATTTTCAAGCAAAGAGGTAATTTTAAAAAAAATTTATATTTAACCAAATATTGAAATCCTCAACCAAAAAGAATAAATTTTCGATCAAAAGTAGAATGGTAAAATTTTCATATAAAAAATTACTTTGTAACAGAAAAAAAATTTATAACAAAATAGGTAAATTTTCAAACGAACAAGTAAATTTGCAACTTATGAGGAATAAATTTTTCAAGCAAAAATAGAACTATTAAATTTGCAGAAAAAATTTAATGTTAACAAAAGCAAAACGAATTTTCAACGAAATAAGTAAATTTTTAAGCAAAGAGGTGAGTTAAAAAAAATGTACATTTAACTATATATTTAAATCCTCAAACAAAAAAATGAATTCTCAACGAAAAACACGAATTTTTTACCAAAGAGTTAAATTTTTTAACTTACACAAAAATTTTCATCCAAAAATGTGTTATTAAAATTTTTTTATAAAGAAATTAATTTTAACTAAAAAAAAATAATTACAGCTAGAGTAATATTAAAAAATCGATTTAAAAAAAAGTTGTTTATCTTCCAATCAATTAGTTTAATTTTCAACAAACAGGATTATTTTTCTAAACAAAAAGACGAATTTCAAAAAAAATTATTGTATTTTTTACTAAGAATTAAAATTTTTAATTTGTGACAAATAAATTTTCAATCAGAAATGCAATAATTAAATTTGAAGATAAAACAATTTTTTAACACAAAACAAAACAAAGTTTTAACAAAATTGTTAAATTTTCAACGAGCGAAGTAAATCTTTTTAAAAAAATGAATTTCTTACAAAATTATTGAACTTTCAAAACAATACTTCAATTTCCGAATCAACAGTAGAATTTTATACCATTGAAAAATAAATTTACAATCAAAAATGGAGAAGCTGAATTTCAAGATAAAAAAATTAATTTTTAACCAAGAAAAAATGAACTTTCAAGAAACTAGTAAAATTTTCGAGAGAAGAGATAAGTCTTCTTTTGAAAAATGAACTTATAACCAAAAATTTTAATCCTCAACCAAAAAGATAAATTTTCAACAAACAAGATTAATTTTCTACACAAAAAAACAAATTTCCAATCAAATACATTAATTTTTTTCCAAAGAATTAAACAAACAAAAAATTTACATAAAATAGGTAAATTTTCAAAAACACATTTGAATTTTCAACTTATGAAGCATACATTTTCAATCAAAAATTGAATAGTAAAATTTTCATATAAAAAAATTAATTTCTAATTGAAATAACAAAGTGTTTTTAACAAAATAATTGAAATTTCACGCAAAGAGGAAAATCTATTTAAAAAATAAATATTTAACCAAGAATTTAAATTCTTAACCAAAAAGATAAATTCTTAACAAAAGTTAAAAAATAATAATTTTTCAACTAAAACTGGAATAGTAAAATTTTCATATTAAAAATTAATTTTTAACGAAAAAAAAATAATTTTCAACGAAATGTTTAAGTTTTTAACGATAAAGTTAAATTTTTAAAATATAAAGAATTGAATTTCAGCAAAAAATAGAAGTTTTAAATTTTCAGGCAAAAAATTAATTTAAAAAAAATTTTAACAAAATATTTAAAATCTCAAGCAAATAAGTGAATCTTTTCAAAAAATAAACATTTAACCAAAAACAATACAAATTCTCGATAAAATAGTGACATTTTCAAGTGAAGAGGTTAGTATTTAAAAAAGTGAATGTTTAACCAAATATTTAAATCCTCAACCAAAAAGATGAATTTTTAACAAAAGTCATGAATTTTTTACCAAAGAGTTGAATTATTAACTTGCAAAAAACAAATTTTCAACAAAAAAATACTTTTTAACAAAAAACAGGAATTTTTTACAAAATTATTTAATTTTTCACGAAAGAGTTGAGTTCTCAATTCAGAAGGAATAAAGTTTTACCGAAAAAATATAACTTCTAAATTTTTATATAAAAAGATTAATTTTCAACCAAAATCAAAACGAATTTTTAACCAAATAGCTAATTTTTCAAGCAAATAGGTAAGTAAAAAAATTTGTTTTGGACCAAATATTTTTATTTTTTACCAAAAAGGTGAATTCCTTAAAAAAACATTTAATTTTCAACAAAGTTTATTTTTTAACCAAAAAGACGAATTTCCAACAAAAAAAAAATCATTTTTACCAGAAAGTAAATTTTAAGCTTATAAAGAATACATTTTAATCTTAGAATTAAAAAATAGTAACATTTGTACTTAAAAAAATTTAATTTTAACAAAAAAAAAAAGAATTTTCAACAAAATAGTTGAATTTTCAACGAAAGAATTGTAATATTAACTCATAAAGAACAAATTTTCCAAGAAAAATAAAACTGTTCAATTTTCAGATGAAAAAATTTCAAACAAAAACAAAACAAATTTTCAACGAAATAGTTTAATTTTTAAAGAAAAAGGTGGATCTTCCAAAAAAAATTTTTTAACCAAATATTTAAATCTTTCGTCAAAAAGATGAACTTTTTAAAAAAACATTAATTTTTTAGCAAAATAGTAAATTTTGAAATTATAAATGATACATTTTCAACTGAAGAGGTGAATGTATAAAAAATTAATGTTTGATAACGCTGGTCAATTTTCAAACAAGTAGTTTAATGTTAAACAAAAAGGTTTGATTTTTTATCCAAAAAGAAGATTCTTCACCAAAAAAGTTAATTTTTCACGAAAAGGTTGAATTCTAAACTTATAAAGAATAAAATGTAACTAACAATAGAATAGTAAAATTTCCACACAGAAAAATAATTTTTGCAAAAAAAAAGAATTTTCAACACAATAGTTGAATTTTAAACGAAAGAGTTGAATTTCCAATTTAAGAAAAAATAAAATTTCCCTCTAAAATAGAAATGTTGAGTTTTCAGATAAAAAAAATTTAATCAAAAACAAAACGAATTTTTAAGAAAATAGCTAAATTTTCAAGCAAAAAATAAATCTTTTTAAAAATGAATATCTAGCCAATTATTTAAATCCTCAACCAAAAAGGTGAATTTTTAAATTATAAATAATAAATTTTCAACTAAATAGGTGAGCTTTTGACAGAATGAATTTTTAACAATGTGGGTTAATTTTCGATCAAGTGGTTTAATTTTCAACAAACAAGATTTATTTTTTACCAAAAAGACAAATTTTTAACAAAAGACATTAGTTTTTTACCAAAGAGTTGAATTCTTAACTTATAAAGAATAAATTTGTAAGCAAAAATGGAACAGTGAGATTTTTTATATAAAAAAATTAATATTTAAAAAAAATGAATTTTGAAAAAAAATAGTTGTTTTTTCAAGCAAAGAGGGAATCTTAAAAAATTAATATTTAACTAAATATCTAAATCCTCAATGAAAAATGTGAATTTTCAACAACAAAAATTTCTGAAAGGAGTTGAATTTTTTAATTACGAACGATAAATTTTTAACTAAAGCGGTGAATCTTTAAAGAAAAATTCCATAATGTTAAGCAATTTTTAAACAAGTAGTTTAATTTTTAATAAACAAGATTTATTTTTTGCTCAAGAAGAAGAATTTTTTGCAAAAAATGTTAATTTTTCACAAATGAGTTAAATTTTCAAACTTATAAAGAATAAATTTGCAACAAAAAATGGAATAGTAAAATTTTCATATAAAAAATTAATTTCTAACAAAAAAAAAAGTAGTTTAAACGAAATAGTTAAATTTTTTAACAAAAGAGTTGAATTTTCCATTCATAAAGATGAACTTTTGACGAAAAATAGAGCTGTAAAATTTTAAGGTAAAAAAAAATTTAACTAAAAACAAAACAATTTTTCAACAAAATAGTTAAATTTACAAGCAAAGAGGCGAATCATTAAAAAAAATTAATATTTAACAAAATATTTAAATTCTCAACCAAAAAGATGAATTTTCAAAAAAAGACGTGATTTTTTCACGATAAAGTTAAATTTCCAAATTATAAAGAATAAATATTCAACCAAAAATAAAACAGTAAAATTTTTATACGAAAAAATTAATTTTTAACTAAAAAGAAGAGAATTGTAACAAAATAGTAACATTTTTAATAAAATAATTGAATTTTCTACTCATAAAGAACACATTTACAACAAAAAATAAAAAATAAAAGTTTTCATATAATTCCCCAATTTGGTAATATTATAATCTATTTGGGAATTTCATCATTCCGGAATTTCCCAATCCGGTAATATTATAATCTGTTTGGGAATTTCATCATTCCGGAATTTCCCAAATTTGTAATATTTTCAACTGTTCAAAATTTTTATTTATGGAGAATTTCTTAATTTCGTAATATTATAAACTGTTCCGGAGTTTTATTCTAGGGGAATTTTTTAATTCGGTAATATTATAAATTGTTCAAGAATTTTATCATTCGGGAATTTTATTATTCGAAACTTATCCAATTCAGTAATATTATTAACTGTTCAGGATTTTTTTTTTTTAATTTGCCAATTTGGTAATATCATAAACTGGTTGAAAATTTTATCATTCTGGAATTTCCCAAATCTGTAATACTATGAACTGTTCGGAAATTTTACTTTTGTGGAATTTCTTGACTTTTTAATATCATAAACTATTCGCAAAAAAAAGTATTCGTGAATAATTTCATTCGGGAATTTTCCTAATCATTAATATTATAAACTGTTCCGGAATTTTATTCTAGGGGAATTTTTTAATTCTGTAATATTATAAATTGTTCAAGAATTTTATCATTCAGGAATTTTATTATTCGAAACTTATCCAATCAGTAATATTATTAATTGTTCAGGATTTTTTTTTTTTTTGGGAATTTGCCAATTTGGTAGTATCATAAACTGGTTGGGAATTTTATCATTCTGGAATTTCCCAAATCTGTAATATGATGAACTGTTCGGAAATTTTACTTTTCGAGAATTTCTTGATTTCGTAATATCATAAACTATTCGCAAAAAAAATTATTCGTGAATAATTTCATTCGGGAATTTTCCCGATCAGTAATATTATAAACTGTTCCGGAATTTTATTCTAGGGGAATTTTTTTAATTCGGTAATATTATAAATTGTTAAATAATTTTATCATTTAGGAATTTTATTATTCTACAACTTTCCAATTTAATAATATTATCAACTGTTTACCAATTTTTTTGAGGGAAATTTTCCAATTTGCTAATATTATAAACTGTTTGGAAATTTCAATATTCTGGAATTTTTTAAATTTATAATATCATCAACTGTTCGGAAACCTAATTTTTTTTAATTTTTTAATTTGGTAATATTATAAACTGTTCGCAAATTTTATCATTCGTGAATAATATTTTTTTGAGAATTATCCCGTTCAAGAATATTGTGAACTGCTCCGGAATTTTATTTTTGGGGATTTTTTAAATTCGGTAATATTATAAATTGTTAAAGAATTTTATCATTCAGGAATTGAATTATTCTAGAATTTTCCAATTGAGTAATATTATCAGCTGTTCACGAATTTTTTTAGGGATAATTTTTCAATTTGGTAATATTATAAACTGTTTGGGAATTTTATCATTCTGGAATTTCCCAAATCTGTAATATTATCAAGTGTTCGAAAATTTCATTTTTGGGGAATTCCTTAATTTAGTAATATTATAAACTGTTCGCAAATTGAATCATTCGTGAATAATATTATTTAGGAATTTTCCCGTTCAGTAATATTATAAACTGTTCCGAAATGTTATTCCAGGGGAATTTTTCAATTCGGTAATATTATAAATTGTTGAAAAATTTTATCATTCAGGAATTTTATTATTCTAGAATTTTCCAATTAAGTAATATTATCAACTGTTCACGAATTTTTGTGTGGGGAATTTTCCAATTTGGTAATGTTATGAACTGTTTGGTAATTTTATTATTCTGGAATTCCCCAAATCTATAATATTATCAACTGTTCGGAAATTTCATTTTTGAGGAATTTTTTAAATTGGTAATATTATAAACTGTTCGAAAATTACATCATTTGTGAATAATATTATTCTGGAATTTTCCCGTTCAGTAATATTATAAACTGTTCCGGAATTTTATTCTTAGGTAAGTTTCAAATTTGGTAATTTATAAATTGTTCAAGAATTTTATCATTCGGGAATTTTATTGTTCGAGAATTTTTTAATTCAGTAATATTAGCAACTGTTCACGATTTTTTGTTGGGGAATTTTCTAATTTGGTAATATTATGAACTGTTCGGGAATTTCATTATTCTGAAATTTCCCAAACCTGTAATATTATCAACTGTTTGGAAATTTTGTTTTTACGGAATTTTTTAAATTAGTAATATTATAAACTATTCGCAAATTATATGGTTTGTGAATATTATTCGGAAATTTTACCGTTCATTAATATTATAAACTGTTCCGGAATTTTATGCTAGGGAAATTTTTTAATTTGTTAATATTATAAGTTGTTGAAGAATTTTATCATTTAGGAATTTTATTATTTGAGATATTTATTATTCAGTAATATTATAACTATTCAAGATTTTTTGTTGGGGAATTTTCCAATTTAGTAATATTATAAACTGTTTGGGAATTTAATAATTCTGGAATTTCCCAAATCTGTGATATTATCAACTGTTCAGAAATTTAATTTTAAGGAACTTTTTCATTTGGTAATATTATAAACTTTTCGAAATTTACATCATTCGTGAATAATATTGTTCTGGAATTTTCTCGTTCCGTAATATTATAAACTGTTCCGGAATTTCATTCTTGGGGAATTTTTAAATGAGATAATATTATAAATTGTTCAAGAATTTTATAATTCAGGACTTTTATTTTCCGAGAATTTTTTAATTCAGTAATATTATCAACTATTCAAGATTTTTTTTTGGGGAATTTTCCAATTTGGTAATATGATAAACTTTTTGGGGATTTTATTATTCTGGAATTTCCCAAATCTGTAATATCATCAACTGTACGGAAATTTCATTTTAAAGAAATTTTTTAATTTGTTAATATTATAAAATGTTCGAAAATTACATCATTCGTGTATAATGTTATTCTGGAATTTTGCCGTTCCGTAATATTATAAACTGTTCCGAAATTTCATTCTTGGGGAATTTTTAAATTCGGTAATTTATAAATTGTTCAGGAATTTTATCATTCAGGAATTTTATTGTTCGAAAATTTTTTAATTTTTTTAATTTTATTATTCTGGAATTTTCCGAATCTGTAATATTATCAACTGTTAGGAAATTTGATTTTTAAGGAATTTTTTAATTTGCTATTGAAATAAACTGTTCGCAAATCATATTATTCGTGAATAATATTATTCGGGAATTTTCCCGATCAGTAATATTATAAATTGTTCCGGAATTTTAATCTAGGGGAATTTTTTTAATTCGGTAATATTATAAATTGTTAAAGAATGTTATCATTTAGAAATTTTATTATTTTACAACTTTCCAATTTAGTAATATTATTAACTGTTCACCAATTTTTTTGAAGGCAATTTTCCAATTTGGTAATACTATAAACTGTTTAGGAATTTCATCATTCTGGAATTTCCTAAATTTTTAATATTATCAACTGTACGGAAACTTAATTTTTTGAAAATTTTTTAATTGAGTAATATTATAAACTGTTCGCAAATTATATCATTCGTGAATAATAATATTCGAGAATTTTCCCGTTCAGTAATATTATAAACTGTTCCAGAATTTCATTCTTGAGGAATTTTCCAATTTGGTCATATCATGAATTGCTCAAGAATTTTATCATTCAGGAATTTTATTATTCAAGAATTATTCAATTTAGCAATATTATCAAATGTTCAGGAATTTTTTTTTTGGGAGAATTTTCCAATTTAGCAATATCATAAACTGTTTGGGAAGTTAATCAATCTGGAATTTCCCAAATCTGTAATATTATCAACTGTTCGGAAATTTTATTTTTGGGGGATTTTTTGATATGGTAATATTATAAACTGTTCGGGAATTTTTCCATTCGGGAATGTTATTATTCGGGAGCTTCTTAATAAGGGAATTCCAGGGTGTCGGGAATTTTATTTTTCGAGATTTTTTATATCCTTTCTTGTTTTTTTAACTCAAAATTTAAACCTTTTCACATTTGAACTCTTTGAAATATTAAGAAAGTTACATATTAGGTTAACTTAAATAAGGTTACTTTTAAATTTAAAACGTCTCGAACCTAAAATGAACAGAGATTTCAAATTAATATAATTTGACGAATTTTTAACAAAATAGTAGATTCCTGAACCAGACAAAAAAACGCATTTTTAACAAGAGGGTTAAATTTTGGTGCTAAAAAACAGAAAAGATGAATTTGACACCTAACAGTTAAATTTTTAACTGAAAAAAATCAATTTTCAAACAAAAAAATTTTAATTAGTTAAATTCAACCAAGAATGACAAATTCTTAATAAAACAGTCGAAGCCTTAACGAAAAAGCTTAATTTTGAACAAAAAAGAGTAATTTTCTGCCAAAAAGACAAATTTTCAACAAAATACATGAATTCGTAACAAAATAGTTGAATTCACAACTAATAAGGAATAAATTTTCAACAAACAATAAAATCGTTAAACTATGAATTTATTATGGATTTATAATTCATAATTCATAATTATGAATCTTTAACAAAAAAAAAGAGAAATTTTAAGAATTACATTAAAACTCGTCTTTAGAGCAAGTAAAAACATTTTTGTTTTTAATTTTTCTATTTTTCTACTTATTTTCTCATTTTTTCGAAACAAGGGTATTTTTGACCCCTTGAATAAATATGATTTGTCAGGAAATCGGGCGTTAAACTGCAAGAGAAACGTGAATGAAATATTTCAGATTGTATTTCAGATTTAAAGATTTCTTTCTCCTATTTTGTACAGATAGAGTGAATCTGAATAAAATTGGGAGAGATAATAATTCAAGAATTTAGTTGTCAATTCCAAACACACTAGTTTGAAGATAAGGATACGTGAAATATCGGACGCTGTATTTTCAAAGGAGTCAAGTAGGAATTTATTCTGGTCACGATTCTTAAGGCGTGACATGAAAAATAAAAGGAAATAGGACGAATCGTAGAAAAAAAGAATATAAGTCCATCAGCAGAAAAAAAGTATTTACGAGATATCCAAGGAGAAAAATAATGTGCTTTCAAAGTCCCATAAATAAAATATTGGCAGACATATTTTACGTGTTTAGTTGGAAAAATGATATTTAATCAAATTTCATATTTTAGAATATTTTTTTATTTATTTGATAGTTGGAGTTGCCTGAAATATCCTGAAAAATAAAATTCCCGTACACTGTGAAATTACCGAATTTGAAAATTCCTGAATAATATAATTCCTGAAATTATAAAATTGACGAAATTATAAAATTGCCGAATAATCTCGCAAAAATAGGGACGACTGAAATATTCTTAACAATAAAATTCCTGATACTGTAAAAATTTTTGGATTTTAAAATTCCCAAATGATTAAATTTTTGAATAATGAAATTTCCGAGTTTGGAAATTTCCGGTTATTAAAATTTTTAAACTATAAAATTCCCAAATAACAAAATTTCCCAATAAAAAAATTCCCGAATTCATACAATTAGAATTTTTATGAATATAATTTATTGCTTAAAAATATAATAATCAAATTTTTTTCTAAAAAATATTTTAAATGTTTAAAGTTTCTTAATTTATTGTTTTAATTTAGTCGTCCCGAAAATTCGGGAGGACTAGCCAAGCTTACGAAAAATATTGGTCGACTCATCCCGAATTTCGGGACGATGAGACACTTCGTTTAAAATAATAATAATTGAAAAAAATGTTATCCAGAAATATATTTTTCTCCATTTTTGTTATTTTCAATATAAACAATAATTTTTAAGGCTTAAACATTAAAAATAATTTTGTTATAAAAATATTTGATTACTGCATTTTTAATAAAGAATTGATGTTATCAACGGAATTTAATTGTTCGAGTTTGAGAATTTTCTATTTTAGATATTTTATCATTCGCCAATTTTTGGAAGTTTTATTATTCATGAATTGTCACCTTCGATAATATTACAAACTGTCGGGAATTCTCCAATTCGGTAATTTTATTATTCTAGAATTTTACTATTTAGTTTATTTTATTAATTTTCCTATTTTTCATTTATTATTGCATTGTCAATAAGTAAATTAAATTTATTTAAAATTTTCTTAATATTTACATTACGAAATTTTCTAGTTTGGATATTTTATAATTTAACAAATTTCTGTCGGAAATTGTATTATTTAGGAATTTTTGAATTCTCTAATATAATAATTTGTTCGGGAATTTTAATGTTTGGGAATTTCATTATTCGGAAATTTTATTATTCAGGAATTCGATTATTTGAGAATTTTGCAATTTAGGAATTTCATTATTTGAAAATTTCAATATTCGAAAATTTTAGAACTTAGAAATTTCATTATTCGGGAATTATCCAATTCGGGAATTTTATTATTCTAAAATTTTATAATTCAGGAATTTAATTAATTAGCAATTCCCCAATTTCAGAATTTCATTATTCGGAAATTTCACTATTTGTGAATTATATTATTTGAAAATTTTATTATTCTGTAATTTTCCAGTTCGGGGATTTTATTATTTAGAAACTTTTTTATTATAGAATTTTCTAATCCGGGAATTTTCTTATTTGAAAATTTTATAATTCTAGAATTTTTTAGTTGGGAGATTTTATTATCCGGAAATGTTGTAATTTAGTAATTTTATCTTTCAGGAATTTTATTATTCGGGAATGTTCAAATTCAGGAATTTTATTATAGGGAAATTTTATTATTCAGGAATAATATTATATAATATGAATATTATTAAATATATTATATTATATAATAATAATAATATTCAGGTTCGGGAGGCTTATTATTCGAGAATTTACCATTTTGGGGATTTTATCATTCGGACATTTTATTATTAAAGAATTTTGTTATTTAGGATATTTATTATCCGCAAATATCATTATTCTGGAATTTTATAATTTAGAAATTTCATTATTCAGGAATTTTATTATCGGGGAATTTTTTAATTCGAGAATTTTCCA
The DNA here is from genome assembly GCA_032357855.1 of Amphibolips quercusostensackenii. Lineage (NCBI taxonomy): Eukaryota > Metazoa > Arthropoda > Insecta > Hymenoptera > Cynipidae > Amphibolips > Amphibolips quercusostensackenii. The sequence continues at coordinate 859,533 of JAUELO010000244.1, read as the reverse complement.
ATTCGGGAATTTTAATATTCGGAAACTTTTTTATCCTGAATTTTTCCAATTTGGGAATTTCTTTATTCGGAAATTTTATGATTCTGGAATTTTTCAGTTCGAGAATTTTATTATTTCGAAATTTTCAGCCTCCGGAATTTTATTATTCAAAAATATTATTATCCTGGAATTTTCTAATTCAGGAATTTTAATATCCGGAAATTGTATGATTCACAAACTTCCCAATTCGAGAGTTTTATTTTTCGGAAATATTATTATTCGGGAATTTTCCAACTCCGGGATTTTATTGTTCGAAAATTTTACAATTAAGGAATTTTATTATTCTGGAATTTTTCAATTCGGAAATTTATCCGGGAATTGTATAATTCAGGTATTTCGTCATTCGGGAATTTTATAAATCGAGAATTTTTTATTTCGGGAATTCTCTTATTCGGAATTTTATTATTCTGGAATTTTCCATTTCCGGAATTTCATTATTCAAAAACGTATTCATTCTGGAATTTTGTTATTCGGAAATGTTATTATTCGGGAATTTTCCAATATGGAATCTTTATTATTCAAAAATTTCGTTATTCGGAAGTTTTATTATCCGAAAATAACATCATTTGGGAATTGTCATTCGGGAATTTTGTTATTCGGAAATTTTAGTATGCAGAAATTGTATCATTCGGAAATTTTATTATTCGGGAATTGTATTATTTAGGAATTTTATCATTCAGGAATTTAACTATTAAAAAATCTAATTATTAGCAAATTTTGTTAATTATTGATTTTCCAATTTGGGAATTTCATAATTCAGGAATTTTATTATTCGGGTATTTTTCAATTCCAGAATTTCATTATTCGGAAATTTTATGATTCAGGAAGTTTATTGTTCGTGAATTTTATTTTTTGGGAATTTAATCATTCGTAAATTTTAGTAATCGAAAATGTTATTATTCAAAAATTTTACTATTCTGTAATTTTTCAATTCGAGAATTCGATTGTTTGGGAAGTTTGTCATTCGGGAATTTTCCAATTCGGGAATTTTATTATTTAAAAGATTTATTGTTAGGGATTTTTCTAATTTGGTAATTTTATTATCCATCAACTTTTTTTCATGGAATTTTCAAATCCGGAATTTTTATTATCCGGAAATTTTATAATTTAGTCATTTTATCATTCGGGAATTTTATTATCCTATAATTTTTTAACTTCGCAATTTTATTATTTGGAAACATTATCATCCTGGAATTTTCCAATTCAGGAATTTCATTATTCGGGAATTTTATGATTCACAAATTTACCAATTCAAGAATTTCTTTTTTTGGAATTGTTATTATTCGGGAATTACACAATTTGGAAATTTTATTATTAGAAAATTTCTTTATCACGGAATTTCATTATTTGGAGATTTCACTATCCGGGAATCATACTATTCGGGAATTTTAACATTCAGAAATTTTATTATCCAGGAATTGTATCACTCGGGAATTTTCCAATGGGGGAATTTTATTATTCGGAAATTTTATTATTCGGAATATTTATTATTCTGTGATTTCCTGATTGGGTAATTTTACCATTCAGAAATTTTATAATTCAGGAATTTTATTGTTCGTGAGTTTTATTTTTTGGGAATTTTATTATACGGGAATTTTTGAATTCGATCATTTTATTATTCGCAAATTTTGTCATTTGGGAATTTTAATATTCTGGAATTTCCCAAATTTAAACAAGTAGAAAAATTGTTTTTGATCAATATTATTCACTCATTTAAAAAATTAATGCATATTTTTATCAACATTTTTTTTAACATTCAAAGTTTTTTTTTAAATTTTTGCTCGCATTAAATATAACAATATTTAATATATATATATATATATATATATATATATATTTCTAGATGATAAGTTTTGTTTGAAAATGTGCATTGTTTTTTTTTAAATGATAAAAAACGTTCTCCATAATTGAATTTTTAATTGAAAAAAGTAAACAAAAATTTGAAGATAAATCAGTGCTGGGAAACAAAATCTTTAGTAAAAATATTTGATTTTCGTATGTTTGATAAATAAATAATACTGATTAGAAAAAATATTTTTTTTATTTCGAGAGTTTTTAGTTCGGATATTTTATAATTTGTTAATTTTCTTTAGGAAATTTCATTATTTAAGAATTTTGAAATTTGATAATATTATTAGTTGGAAATTTTCCAGTTCGGGATTTTTATTATTTGGCAAAATTCTAATTTTCTGAATTTTTTGTTATTTTTCAATTATCTTCCATTTTTTTAGTTTGAAATTTAAACCTTTCTACATTTGAAATGTTCAAAATATTGAAAAAATTTCAAAATTTTAGGAAAAAAATTAAATTCGAAAATGAGCACAGGTTTCAAATTTATATAATTTGACAAATTTTTAGTAAAAAGTTTAAATAATCAACCAAAAAAAAACAAATTTTTAACAAGACAATGAAATTTTCGAGATGAAAAAACGTAAAAGATCAAATTTCCACTGAGCAGTTAAATTTTTTACTAGAAAAGAGCAGTTTTCAACGAAAAATAGAATCGTAAAATTTTCAATTTAAACAAATAAATTAAAAAAAAAAAAAAAACTTCTGCGTGAACGACGAATTTTTAACAACAAAAAGAAGAATTTTAAACCAAAAAATTAATAATTTCAAACATAGAAAATAATTTTTCTAATAAAAAACATAAATTCTAAACTAAAGAGATGAATTTCCAACTAAAGTGGTAAATCTTAAACCGAAAAAAAATATTTTTCACAAAGCAGTTTAACTTTCAACCAAGTAATTGAATTATCAAAAAAAATATTTATTTTGCGCTAGAATTAAGTTTTTACCAAAAAAGACGATAAATTCTTAATTCAAAATCTAGATTCTTAAAACAAAATGAAATAGTTACATTTTTAGTTAAAAAATAAATTTTCAACAAAATAGTTGAATTTTTGACCAAAGCAACGAATTTTCAACTACATTGACGAATTTTTAATAAAAAAAATTAAGTTTAACAATATAGCTTAAGATGCAACTAAATAGTTGAATTTTCAACACAAAAATTTAATTTCAAACCAAAGTTAATTCTCTACCGAAAAAAAAATTTCCAACCACAGAAAATGACTTTTGCACCTGAAAGATTAATTTTCTACCAAGAAGACGAATCTTCCCCAAAATACATAAATTTCTAACAAAATAGTTGACTTCTTAACTCAAAAATATCATTTTTTATTTTAAAATACCAATTCATGACCAGAATTGAATTATTTGCATTTTCAGTTTGAAAAATTAACTTTCTACCAAAAAGGCGAATTTTCATCAAAGTAGTTAAATTTGTAATCAAAGAGATGGATTTTGAACTAAATTGACGAATTTTTTATACAAAAAAATTATTTTTAACCATTTTTT
>JAUELO010000244.1:829559-843814 GCA_032357855.1 Amphibolips quercusostensackenii | reverse complement strand
AGTTTTTTCTCAAATTTTCAAATCTTAGTCCACTTTTAATTATAGTGAGATGGCAATTAAATCAAGTTGAGAAACGTGATTGTTAAAACAATTTATTATTATTTATTATAATATTCTTTTAAAATAATGCTAGAAAGCTGCAGTTTTTTTGAATTTTTTAAGTTTTGGTCCACTTGTTAATTATAGTGATATGATAATTTATTCAAGCTAAAAAACTTAATTATTTAAACAATTCATTATTAATTATTATAATATTCTTTCAAAATAATGCTAGAAAGCTAAAGTTTTTTCTCAAATTTTCAAATCTTAGTCCACTTTTAATTATAGTGAGATGGCAATTAAATCAAGTTGAGAAACGTAATTGTTTAAACAATTTATTATTATTTATTATAATATTCTTTTAAAATAATGCTAGAAATTTTAAGTTTTTTCTAAAATTTTTTTATTTCGGTCCACTTTTTAATTACAGTGAGATGATAATTCAATCAAGTCGAAAAACTTAATTGTTTAAACAATTTATTATTTTTTTAAATAATATTATCTTTGAATAATATACAAAAATTGCAGTTTTATCTGAAATTTTCAACTTTTTGTCCGCTTTTCACTCAGTATGTGATGATAATTAATTAAATTAGACAAAATTAATTGTTTAAACAAATTGCTATTGTTTATAACTATCTTCTATTAAAGTTATGCTAGATAGTTGCGGGTTTTTAATAAAATTTCCACTTTCATCCGATTTTTAATTAAAGTGAGGTAATTCAACAAATCTAATTGTTTAAACAATTTATTATTAATTATCTTAATATTATTTTATATTAATGCTAAAAAGTTAAAGTTTTATCTAAAATTTTTAAATTTTAGTCTACTTTTTAATTATAGTGAGGTGATAATTTAATTAAGTTGAAAAACGCAAATGTTTAAACAATTATTTATTATTTTAAATAATATTATCTTTAAATAATATAAGAAAGTTGCAGTTTTATCTGAAAATTTCAACTTTTTGTCCACTTTTCACTCAGTATGTGATGATAATTAATTAAGTTAAACAAAAAAAATTGTTTAAACAAATTGCTATTGTTTATGACTATCTTCTATTACATTTATACTAGATAGTTGCGGTTTTTTCCAAAAATTTTCACTTTCATCCGATTTTCAATTAGAGTGAGATAATATTTAATTAATGTCAACAAACCTAATTGTTTAAACAATTTATCATTAATTATATTAATATCATTTTATAATAATGGTAGAAAGTTGAAGTTTTATCTGAAATTTTCAAATTTTATTTCACTTTCTAATGAGTATGTGATAATAATTAATTTAATTAAACAATCATAATTGTTTAAATAAATCAGTATTGTTTATAACTATCTTCTATTGAACTTATGCTAGATAGTTGCGGTTTTTTAAAAAAATTAAGACTTTTGTCTAATTTTTATTTAAAGTGATGTAGAACTTAATTATTGTTAACAAACATAATTGTTTCAACAATTTATTATTATTTATTATATATTCTTTTGGAATAATGCTAGAAAATTTAAGTTTTTTGTAAAACTTTCAAATTGGTCCACTTTTTAATCATAATGAGGTGATAATTTGATCAATTGAATAACTTAATTGTTTAAACAATTTATTATTATTTTAAATAATATTATCTTTGAATAATATAAAAAAATTGCAGTTTCATCTGAAATTTTCAACTTTTTGTTCACTTTTCATTCAGTATGTGATAATAATTAATTAAATTGAACAAAAATAATTGTTTGAACAAATTATTATTTATTATTATTTTTAATAATATTATCTTTGAATAATATAAGAAAGTTGCGGTTTTTCCCGAACTTTTTAACTTATTTTTAACTCTTCAGTTAGGGCGAGGCAATGATCAAATAGATTTAATAAAAACAATTGTTTGAACAAATTATTATTGTTTATAACTATCTTCTATCACAGTTATGCTAGATAGTTGCGGTTTTTTCAAAAAATTTCCACTTTTATCCAATTTTCAATTAGATTGAGGTAATATTTAATTAATTTAAACAAGCATAATTGTTTAAACAATTTATTATTATTCATCTTAATATTCTTTTATAATAATGCTAGAAAGTTGAGGTTTTATCTGAAATTTTCAAATTTTTGTCCACTTTTTACTTAGTTTGTGATGATAATTAAATAAATTAAACAAATATAATTGTTTAAATGATTTTCTATTGTTTATAACAATATTCTACTAAACTTATGCTAGATAGTTGCGGTTTTTTCAAAAAATTTCCACTTTTGTCCAATTTTCAAATCGACTGAAGTAAGACCTAATTAATGTTAACAAATTTAATTGTTTAAACGATGTATTATTATTTACTATAATATTCTTTTAGAATAATGCTAAAAAGTTGAAGTTTGTTCTGAAATTTTTAAATTTTGGTCCACTTTTCAATCATAGTGAGTCAATAATTTAATTAGGTTAAAAAACGCAATTGTTCAAACAATTTATCATTATTTTGAATAATATTATCTCTAAATAATAAAAGAAAAATATGGTTTTTTCTAAAAATTTCAATTTTTTGTCCACTCTTATTTAGGGTGTGATAATAATTATTGAAATTGAACAAACATAATTATTTAACAAATTATAATTGTTTATAACTATCTTGTGCTATACTAATGCTAGACAGTTGAAATTTTTTTACGAAATTTAAGTTTTTACAAAAAGGCTTTCAGTAAATACTGCATAGAAAATTAAAATATTTGTTATTTAAAAATTTATCGTTTCAGTTGAAATTTTAACTATTTGGTCAGAAATGATTCTTTTTCATTAAAAAATTATATTTTCTAATTAAAAATTAACTGTTTTGTCAAAAATTCGACTATTCGGATTCAAATAAACTTTTTTGTTGAAAATTCATATTTTTGGTTATAAATTCAACTGTTTTGTAAAAAATTAGTTTTTTTTTGTAAATTAATTTTTTTGTTTACAAAATTAATTTTTTTACCTAAAAAGCTAGTTATTCTGTTTTTGTTAAAAATTTGTGCATTTGCGTAGAAAATTAATCTTGTTTATTAAAAAATCATCTATTTGGTTAAGAATTTAACTTTATTGTTGAAAACTCATCTTTGTTCGTCGGATTCAACTGGCTGATAATTTTTTTTTTTTAAAGAAATTTTTCAAAAAATTGTTCAAAAAATCATCTATTTGGTTAAGAATTTAACTTTATTCTAAAAAATTCATCTTTGCTCGTTGGATTCAACTAGTTGATAATTTTTTTTTTAAAGTAATTTTTCAAAATAAAAATTTAACTATTGCATTTTTTATGAAAAATGATCCCTTTTAGTTAAAAATTAATCTATTTCGTTGAAAATTATTTTTAATTATTTGAAAATTAATTTTTTTGAATGAAAATTTAAATATTTTATTTTTGGTTAAAAATTGATGATTTTTTGTTTAAAAGTTGATCCTTTTCAGTTGAAAGTTCAATTATTACATTTTTCATCAACAATTCATTTTTTTAGTTGAAAATCTAATTACTTGGTTGAAGGTTGAACTAATTTGTTAAAAATTGATTTTGTAGGTTGAAAATAAAATATTTTGTAGAATATTCTTTTTTTTTGTAAGAAATTAATTATTTTAATACAAAATTGGACTATTCAATTATTGTTTTAAAACTGATCCTTTTGAGTTGAAAATTTAAAAATTTTCTTTGAAAATAATGTTTCTTCTTGTAAATTTGTATTTTTGGTAGAAAATTAATCTTTTTAATTCAAAATTTAACCGGTTTGATAAAATTGATCTTTGTTGAGAATTCGTTCTTTTATGGTTGAAAATAAATTTTTTAAACTGAAAACTTACCTACTCTATTAATTTTTGAAAATTGATCCTTTTTGGTTAAAAATTCAAAAACTCAAATTTATTTATTATGTTGTAAATTTGTCTTTTTTGTAGAAAATTGATTAATGTTTTGAAGAGCGTTTCAACTTTTTAAATAATTTTAATTTTTCTTATTTACAGGTGGCTATAAAAATCATCGATACAAATGAAATTCGCCAAAGTTACGTGATAAAGAATTTGACTCGAGAGGCGAAACTACTTTCCATGCTGCAACATCCTTGTATTGTTCGTCTTTATGAAACTATACAGGTAAAATTTGATTGGAATTTTAATTTTAAATTTAATTACTGAAACTGAAATTTAATTAATAAATTTTTAAATAATTTTACCCTTATTAATTTAGAAGTGTATTAAATATGGCACATTTTATATTTTAAATTGAAAAAAATGTTGACCTTAGAAATCTTAAAGATTAAAATCAAGATTGAAAATGTTTTAATTACAAAATTTCTTAATTGACAGTGTCGATATTTGAAAACTTTGAAATCGAAATTGAGATCTTTAAAAATTGAAACTTATGAGGCGAGACCCCTCAAAATAAATTTTTTTAAATTTTTCAGCATTATTAATTTGTGAGTGATAAAATTTCAGCATTCAGTTTTTCAACAAAAAAGTTCATTTTCAGCCAAATAGTTTAATTTGCTACAAAATTGTTAAATAAACTATCCAAAAAGACAAATTTTCTACAAATTGTCTACAATATAGTGGATTTTTAAACTGAAAGAGATAAATTTTCAAAAAAATAAGTAATAGTTGATAATTGAACCAAAAAAGATTTTAATTAGAAATAAAAAAACTTGAATTCAACAAAAAAAAAGAATTTTCGAAATGCTTAAATCCTCAACCGAGACAGAATTATTTTCAACCGAACAGTTGGATTTTTAACCAAAAAGAATAAATTTTCATCCAAGAAGATTAATGTTCTTTCCAAAAAAAGCAACATTTTAATAAAAAATTCGAATGGAAGAGTTACAATAAAAAAAAAAAAATTACCCCAAAAAAACTAATTTAAAAAAAAATAGTAAATTTCTCAAACGAAAGGATTAAGTTTTAAACTAAAATGATGAATCTTAAAAAAAAATTCTCCAAATAGTTCAACATTCAAACTAGAAGTTTTTTTATTTAAATAGGAAGATTAATTTTCTAAAAATGAAATAGTTCAATTTTCAACTAAAGACATGAAGCTTTAACCAAATCAAAAATTTTTTTAACAAAATAATTAAATTTTTAACCAAGCGAGATAAATAAATAAAAAGAATTTTAATTTTAAATAAAAAAAAGGAAAAATCAAACCAAAAAGGCGTATTTTGATCAAAATACATGAATTTTCCATCAAATAGGTAAATTTGCAAGTTTGAGCAAGTCTGAGCGCAGTCTGTTGGGTCTCGCGCTTCACGCTCGATAATGTATTTACCTTACGCTCCGCAGTCGGTCTTTCTACTTCCCCCACATTTGTACACAAAACTTTTAAAATTGGTCAAAGCATCAACAATTGTAATTTGGTGATTGTGAATTTCTCTTTTGTTAAAGCTCCTTCGGCTTTAACGAACACATTCTCATCACGTATCTCGTGCTTCACACTCGATTTTGTATTAAATGCAAACTTTTCTACATATCAACTGTATTTCATATTTGGCCGAGTATAAACAGACAGACTTATTTAGATGTTGCAAAATAAGGCACAAATTTTTTTTCATAAATAAAATAAAATTTTTTCTTTATTTTGCAATAAATATTATTGTCAGGTAGCCTTAAAAACGTTTTTTTTAAATGAATTTATATTATTAAAATTCATAATATGCATTGATATTTAAACAAATATATTGCTATTGTTTTATTTTCATTATTTGAAAAAGAGCGAATTTTATAAAAAAATAAATTTGTTTATTAACATTTCATTGCACTTGTGTCGCTTTTACACAATTTAAAAAAATCTCCCAATCATATTTTTTTACGATTAAAACAAAAAATACGCATCCTATCAAAAAGTGATTTAAAGCTATATAGATCTTTTTTGGGTGAACAACTTTTGTCTATTATTTTTATTTTCGTACCGCGTGTAGTTTTTCGACCATTTTTTATTTTATTTATGAAGTTATTTTTTATGATTAAATCAAAAACTACGCGTCCTATCAGAAAGTAATCTTCACGAAATTTTTACATCTTCATTGGGTGCAAAATTTTTGTTTATTCGTTTTTTTTCGAAGCTTGTGGCGTTTGCCTAAAAATACAATTTTAAAAATTTTTTATTTTATTTTTTACGATTATGAGAAAAACAACACGTCCCCAAAACAATGATTTAGAACATGTTTATAGACCTTTTTTGGGTAAACAACTTTCGTTGTTAATTTTTTTTTAAACTTGCCTCGTTTTTCCAAAAATTGATTTTTTTTATTTTGAATTTTATTTTTCGCGATTAAAACAAAAACTGCGTATTCTATAAAAAAATAATTCATTAAAAATCGGTAGCTTATTTTTAGGTGAACAACTTTTGTTAACTAATTTTTTTCGTAGCTTCTGTCGCTTGTCCAAAAATTAAATTTTTTTATTTTTAATGTTGCTTTTTACGAATAAAACCAAAACTACGCGTCCTATTAGAAAGTAATAATTAACAAATTGGTGAATCTTTTTTGATTGCACATATGTAAAATATTTTATTGTATCTTGCATAGTTTCATCGCAAAATAAAATTTCTGATTTTTCAAGAAAATTTAAAAAGTCATTATGACAATCTTAAAGGCTTTTAAAAAGAAACGTTTTTCATCTGTTGACTTTTTTTATATCGTGCGTTGCATGGCTTAAAACTTTTATTTTTGTTTGTTATTTTAAATTTAAACTTAGATTTGCCTTTTCAGTTATAAACAAATAAAAAATAAACATTAGAGTGTCATACTTTAAAAAATCTCTTTTTTGTTTGTAAATATATTTTTCTGAAATAAAACAGATATTTGAAATATTCCTTAAATTTTCTTAATGTAATAAATTGCATAACTGTCTTTTTTTGTGGCAGTTGGTGAAAGCCTTTTCGTTTAAATTAATAATAATATTTGATACTTGTTTCTAATTTGCATTAATTATTAAATTGCTAAGTAAAAAGTTGACAAAAAGTAAAAAAAATTAAGAAAAAACTGCAACTTTCTAGCTATTATCTCAAGAAAGATAAATATAAACAATAATAAATTGTTCAAACAACTGGGTTTGTTAACTTGTATTGATTATCACTTCACTAAGTAAGTAACAAGGTAACAAAAAGTGAAAAAATTAAAAAAAAACGCTAACTCTTTAGCATTACTATAGGAGAAGATAGTTTTTAACAATAATAATTTGTTTGAACAATTAGGTTTGTTAAATTTCAATAATTATTACCAAACTCTAAGTCAAGATTGGACGAAAAGTTAATTATTTTAGACAAAACATGAACTTCCTAGCATTATTTAAAGGTAATATTACTTTAAATTATAATAAAATGTTTAAACCATAATTTTTTAACTTAAATCAATTATTCTCCTCTCTATAAGTGAAACTTAGACAATAAGTGAATTTTTTTTAGAACTGCAATTTTTTAGCACTATTCTAAAAGAATATTATTAACAATAATAATTTGTTTAAACAATTAGGTTTGTTAAATTTTAAATACTAACACCAAACTCTGAATAAGGAGTGGACAAAAAGTTAAATATTTCAGACAAAACGGCAACTTTCTACCATTATTTATAGATAATATTACTTAAAATAACAATAAAATGTTTAAACAATAATTTTGTTAGCTTAGATTAATTAGTTACCTCTCTTTAACTAAAAATCAGACAAAAAGTGGACATTTTTTTTTAAAACTGCAATTTTCTAGCATTATTTCAAGAGAATATTATTAACGATAGTAATTTGTTTAAACAATTAGGTTTGTAAAATTTCAATAATTATTACGAAACTCTAAGTAAAGAGTAGACAAAAAATTAAATATTTCAGAAGAAACATCAACTTTTCAGCATAATTCAATGATAATATTGCTTAAAATAATAATAAAATATTCAAACAGTAATTTTGTTAAATTAAGTTATTGTTTACTTCTCTATGAGTAAAAATTAGACAAAAAGTGGATTTTTTTTTAACTTCAATTTCCTAGCACTATTCTAAGAAAATATTATTAACACTAATAATTAGTTTAAAAAATAAGGTTTGTTCAATTTTAATAATTATCAACAAACTCTTAATAAAAAGTTGAATATTTCAGACAAAACGGCAACTTTCTACCATTATTCAAAGATAATATTATTGAAAATAATAATAAAATGTTTAAACAATAATTTTGTTAACTTAAATTAATTATTCACCTCTTTATAAGTAAAAATTAGACAAAAAGTGGAAATTTTTTTTGTAAACTGCAATTTTCTAGCACTATTCTAAAAGAATATTATTAACAATAATAATTTGTTTAAACAATTAGGTTTGTTAAATTTTAAATACTAACACCAAACTCTGAATAAGGAGTGGACAAAAAGTTAAATATTTCAGACAAAACGGAAACTTTCTACCATTATTAAATTGAATGTTACTTAAAATAACAATAAAATGTTTAAACAATAATTTTGTTAACTCAGATTATTTATTTACCTCTCAAAATTAAAAATTAGACAAAAAGTGAATTTTTTTTTTAAAAACTGCAATTTTCTAGCACTATTCTAAGAGAATATCATTAAAAATAATAATTTGTTTAAACAATTAGATTTGTTAAATTTTAAATATTATTACCATAATATGAATAAGCAGTGGACAAAAAGTTAAATATTTCAGACAAAACATCCACTTTCTAGCATTATTTAGAGATAATATTACTTGAAATAATAATAAAATGTTTAAACAATAATTTTGTTAACTTTAATTGATTATCGACCTCTCTATAAGTAAAAAAGTAGACAAAAAGTGGGATTTTTTTTTTAAAACTGCAATTTTCTAGCACTATTATAAAATAATATTAATAACAATAATAATTTATTTAAACAATTAGGTTTTCTGAATTTTAATAATTATTACGAAACTCTACGTGGAAAGTGGACGAAAAATTAAATATTTTAGACAAAACATCAAATTTTAAGCATTATTGAAAGATAATATTGCTTAAAATGATAATAAAATGTTTAAAAAATAATTTTGTTAGCTTAAATTAATTATTCACCTCTCTATAAGTGAAAATTAGACAAAAAGTGGAATTTTTTTTAAAAACTGCAATTTTCTAGCACTATTGTGAAAGAATATTATTAACAATAATAATTTATTTAAACAATTAGGGTTGCTAAATTTTAATAATTATTACGAAACCCTGCGTAAAAAGTGGACGAAAAATTAAATATTTTAGACAAAACATCAACTTTTAAGCATTATTCAAAGATAATATTGCTTAAAATAATAATAAAATGTTCAAACAATAATTATGTTAACTTAAATTATTATTTACTTCTCTATGAGTAAAAACTAAACAAAAAGTGGATTTTTTTAAAAATTTAAATTTCCTAGAACTATTTCAAGAGAATAATATTAACAATAATAATTTGTGTAAACAATTAGGTTTGTCAAATTTTAATAATTATCAACAAACTCTTAATAAGGAGTGAACAAAAAGTTGAATATTTCAGACAAAACGGCAACTTTCTACCATTATTTGAAGATAATATTACTTAAAATAATAATAAAATGTTTAAAAAATAATTTTGTTTATTTAAATTAATTATTCACCTCTCTATAAATAAAAAATTAGACAAGAAGTAGAATTTTTTTTTAAAACAGCAATTTCCTAGCACTATTCTGAAAAAATATTATAAACAATAATAATTTGTTTTAACAATGAGGTTTGAAAAGTTTCAATAATGTTTACCACACTTTAAGTAAAGAGTAGACGAAAAGTTGAATATTTTAGACAAAAAATCTACTTTCTAGCATTATTTAAAAATAATATTACTTAAAATAATAATGAAATGTTTGAACAATAACTTTGTTAACTAAAATTAATTATTTACCTCTCTATAAGTAAAAATAAGACAAAAAGTGTATTTTTTTTTAAACTGCAATTTTCTAGCACTATTCTAATAGAATATTATTGAGAATAATAATTTGTTTAAACAATTAGGTTTTTCTAATTTCAATAAATATTACCATACTCTGAATAAGGAGTGGACAAAAAGTTGAATATTTCAGACAAAACGGCAAGATTCTACCGTTATTCCAAGATAATATTGCTTAAAATAATAATAAAATGCTTAAGCAATAATTTTGTTACTGCAATTAATTATTCACTTGACTATAATTAGAAATGGGACGAAAATTTTTTGAAAAATTGCGACTTTCTATTTCTATTCAAAAAAAAAAATTGCTAAAAACAATAACAAATTGTTTAAAAGATGGATGTTAACATCCAATTATTAGTACAAAGTATTATTTTATGTATTGGAGATAATTTACATTAAAAAAACTCTTAAAAAATTATAATTAGCGCCAGAAATTCCCAAAACCCATTTTTTCACTTATAAAGTTTTTTGTGACCCTATAAAACAGACTTATGGGGGTGATATTCAAAAAGTAATATCTTATTCTTATTTTATGGCAAATTGTAATTTTTAACTCAATTCACCTAATATTGACGATTTTGGCTAAAATTTACAAAAACGTCTTTTTTCCCACAAGAAATACGTGTTAAATTTCATGGGGCTTGCACCCTCTAAATATAACTTTTTTAAACAAAAAAACGGATTAATTTTTTGTGTTTATTTGAACAAATTTCAGGGCGACATGAATAGAAAATGTGAAAAAAAAATTGTGACCACTTTGTTGGTTTTACCCTAAGAGAGTTGGGAATAAACGAATTAAATACTCATCATCCCCATGAAAAAATGTACTAAATTGATTCCTGATTCAAGGAGCATAATTCCTCTTCTTTGAGATTCTGATCACTATGGGCAATGGAATGCGAATAATTACTCGAGGCTGAGTGGACTTAGTATTATTTGTTAGGCTGCGGTATACGCAGTCAGTATCCCCTTTCCCTGGGAAATTCAGGGCAGGAAATCCCGCATGGATCGGAACTCCATTGCGGCATACGAACGAGAAATGTAATTCGATATTCGCCAATAAGGGTCAGTTTTCTCAAATTAATTGGATTCGCTGGACATGGCTTCTATTTTCACCAACTAGCGCTCATTTGTTCCGCCAAAGCCAAAGGGGATGATTTCTATTCTCCAGAACTTTTCCGCCTGGAATACGAATTCAATAGGCCAGGCCAAAAATTGGGGGATCGGCATACTTTTGCAAAATTGAGTTGTACTCGTTCATTCTACTGCGACATTCTACACCAAGAAAGGAAGAAAAGATGAATATTGAATTTCAGTATTGCTTCCTAAAATGCCTTTAAAACGAGGGACAATTATTTCAGTTTTAAATAAAAAAAGAAAATTTAGGAACTAAAAATTAAATGGGTTTTTAATAAAATAATTTCAAAATTAAATGAAAAATCTTAACCTACCAGGGATCAGAATCTGTCCCCTATTTTACCTAATCCCCTTTTCCCCTTTTCTGTCTTTTTACAGGAATTGGGTTCATTTTAAAAAAATTATGAACAAAAATTTAATACCTTACAAAACAAGACATTTTGAATAAAATTCTTTTTTATGGTATTAAATTCAAATATTTCGTGAACGATTTATTTGCTACTTGGCGGATTTTAAGGGAATCATCAACAGCTAGTAGTATACCTAGGTCGGTTCTGTTCTGTGCTAAACAAAAGTTAACCATCGGCTGGTCATTTACCGACAAAAGATAATGGATCGTATCCGTGCTAAGATGCCACCAGTCGGTAAGTTAGATTCCTTTCTAGCCGAAAATAATCACTTGCCTAGTAGGAACCTACACTACCGACTGATGATAGGGTACCTCACTGACTGGCGGAATCTTAGCACGGACACGAACCATTATCGTATGTCGTTAAATGACCCGAATGATCCAAAAAATACGACTTTTTAACAAAATAGTAGAGTTTTTGACCAAATTGTTTAATTTTCAAGTCCAAAATATGAATTTTCAGCAAGGCAGTTAAATTTTGAGTCAGCGGAAAAAAAATATCGGCAAAATTGTTTGATTTTCAAGCGCAAAAGACGAATTTTCATCAAATAAGTTAAATATTTAACTAATAGGGATAACTTCTTTACAAAGAAGTAAAATTTCAAACAAAATAATTAACTTTGCCTTTAAATAATAAAGTTTCAAGACAAAGAAAGTAAATTATTTAAAAAAATTTTATAGTTGATATTTCAACTAAAAAAATATTCAAATTTAAGATAAAAAACAGCTTCTAATCAAATAATTGACTTTTCAACCAAAAAAGTGGAATTCTTGACGCAAAATATAATAGTTGATATTTAAACAAAAAACGACTGGACTTTCAAATTTTTAAAATGGAACTTATCAAAAATGATAAATATTAAATGAGATTGTTGAATTTTTAATAAAAATAAATATTTTTAGAAACAAAAAGGACGAATTTTTAACTAAATATTTTAATTCTCTACCAAAAAAGACAAGTTTTCAACAAAAAAGTCGATTTTTAGCAAGTAGTTTAATTTTTATAAAAATAGTTTCATTTTTAACCAAATATTTTCATTCTAAATCAAATAGTTTTATTTTTTGAAACAAAAAATGAATTTTCAACAAAAAAAGTAATTTTCAACGAACAGTTTAATTTTCTGCCAAAAAAGAACACTTGAAACAGAATAGCTGAATTTTTAAACAAAAAGAATGACCTTTTAACCTAATAGTTAATTTATTAATCTAAAATGAAAGAGTTCAAGTTTGAGTTTAAAAAATTAGTTTTTAACTAAAAAAAAAAGAATTTTAATAAGAATAGTTAAATATAAGCAAAAATGAAATGAAACAAAAATAAACTCAAACAAAAATTAATTTTCAACTAGAATAATGAATTTTCAACAATAAAAAAGGAATGTTTAACAAATAGTTGAATTCTTTGCCAAAAAAGAACAATTTTTAACAAAATAGTTGAATTTTAAAACAAAAAGGATAACTCTTTAAGAAAACTGTTGAATTTTCAACCAAAAATAAAAAGTTAAATTTTTAAGTTCAAAAACTAATTTTTATCAAAAAAAAAAGATTTTGCATGAAAATAATTAAGTTTAAAAAAAAGAATTTTGAACTAAAATAATGAATTACACCAAAGAAGGAATTTTTAACAACTAGTTGCATTTTCTGACAGAAACAAGCAATTTAAACAAAATAGTTGAATTTTTAACCAAAAAAGATGACGTTTTAACCAAACAGTTAAATTCTAAACCAAAAACGAAAAATTTAAATTTTGAGTTTAAAAAATTAATTTTTTAAAGAGAAAAAACAGGATTCCCAATAAAATAGTTGATTTACAAAAAAATTTTAACTTAAATAATTAATTTTTAATTTTAATTAATTAATTAATTAATTTTAATTTTTTAATTAATTTTAATTTTTAACAACAGAAAAGAAATTTTAAGTAAAATGATGAATTTTCAACAAACAAACAATTTTTGAATAAATGGTTGAATTTCTTACAATAAATAAAAAACTTTAAATTTTACGTTAAAAAAATTAATTTTTAACGAAAAAATAAGATTTTTTTGTGAAAAAGTTAAATTTGGAAAAAATATTTAAAATAATAAATAGTCAAAAAAAGATAAATGTTTGACGAATAGTTGCATTTTCTGACAAGAAAGAATAATTTTCAACCGAATAGTTGATTTTTCAAACAAGAATAATTTACTTTCAAGAAAACTGTCGAATGTTTAATTAAAATGAAATAGTTAAAGTTTCAAGTTTATAAAATTAATTTTGAACCAAAAAAAAAAGATTGCTTATAAAGAGAGTTAAGTGTAAGAAAAATTTATTTTCATCAAAAGTAATGAATATTCAAAGAAAATTTCAACAAATAGTTGAATTTTGTGCTAAAAAGAATAATTTTTTATTGCAAAGTTGAACTTAAACCCGGAGGGATGACTTTTAACAGAATATTTGAAATCCCAGACAAAAAATAACAATTTTTAACAAAACACTTGAACTTTGAAACAAAAGGGATGATTTTTTAACAAAAATGTCGAATGTCTATCAAAATGATAAAATTTTTAATTAGATAGTTCAATTTTCAACCCAAAAGGTGAATTTTAACCTAAGAAGGCTAAATTTCTACCAAAAAAAAGAAGATAAAATGTAAACCAAAATAGTTATTTTTTCGTTAAAAAAATTATTTTTAAATATATAGTTAAATTTTGAGCCGAAAAGGTGAATTTTTAGTAAAAAGGATGAATCTTCAACCAAAAAAAAATAAATTTTTAATTAAGGAGACGGA